>JBBDGP010001095.1:1965000-2052500 GCA_037952835.1 Lithobates septentrionalis | reverse complement strand
TCATTCCATCCCTGGGTAGTTCGTCAGTCTGTCTTCCGTCGCCGTGTGCAGTGTGTCCCAAAGGCAGTATTCGGGGAATGTGGTATTTAGAACGGGGAGGTGCAGACAGTGCATCCAGTCATCCCATCATCGACATCCGGATCCCAGTAATTTTAAACCAACCTCGTAGGAATACGGGCGGACGTTCCAGGGCTGGTGGGTGGGTCTGTGTGAATGCTATTAGGAGCATGATGGCGTCATGCTGACACGTTACATCCGTCACTCGGATTTCCTCAGAGCATGCGCCGTGGCCGAGGCATTCATCTTATATACCCCATACGTAAAGTAACGTGGGTGTGTTCGTTTCTAGTTGCCTCGGAGACGGAGCCACTAATTGACAGCCATATGTGTATACAGGGACATAGTACACAGATAGCGGGCCGATTCATAGGTGCCAACACCCATAGAACACAAGTAAAGGGACGGAAGGAACAGATTAGATACAAATAAAAGTAAGTCACAGATGATAAAGAGAAAATACAAATGAAGAAAATGAAACAAGATTAAAACAGATAAAGATTAATAAAAAGAGAAATAGTGAAAAGAGGGGAGGGAGAACCATGACAGGCCAGAAGGCAGTGGAGGGGGGGGGGGGGGTTGGAGGAAAAAGGGGAAGGGAAGAGGGGAAGGGAGGGGGGTTTGGGGGATTCCTCAATGACTGATAGGAATTAGGGTGTAAGAAACACAGAGAGGTTGCATTCATTTTTCAAACCAAGGGGGTGCATACTATTTAGATTGTATATCCACATTTTTTGACAGCCATATGTGTATACAGGGACATAGTACACAGATAGCGGGCCGATTCATAGGTGCCAACACCCATAGAACACAAGTAAAGGGACGGAAGGAACAGATTAGATACAAATAAAAGTAAGTCACAGATGATAAAGAGAAAATACAAATGAAGAAAATGAAACAAGATTAAAACAGATAAAGATTAATAAAAAGAGAAATAGTGAAAAGAGGGGAGGGAGAACCATGACAGGCCAGAAGGCAGTGGAGGGGGGGGGGGGTTGGGGGAAAAAGGGGAAGGGAAGAGGGGAAGGGAGGGGGGTTTGGGGGATTCCTCAATGACTGATAGGAATTAGGGTGTAAGAAACACAGAGAGGTTGCATTCATTTTTCAAACCAGGGGGGTGCATACTATTTAGATTGTATATCCACATTTTTTCTTTTTGACAAAGGATTCTGTCAAAGTCACCCCTTCTCTGGGGAAGGTTAAGCCTATAGATGCCCTTTAACGTCATTCCAGAGGGATTCCCACCATGGAATTTCAAAAAGTGCAGGGGGATTGGGCGCTCGTCGTCCTTACTGAGGATGCTTTGGACGTGTTCACCGATTCTGATTTTAAGTTGCCTTTTAGTTTTACCAACATACTTCTTCCCACAGGGGCAAGTAAGCATGTAAATGACTCTAGTGGTATTACAATCGATGAAATTATAAATTTTAAACTGTTTTGTACCATCAGAATCGGTGAACACGTCCGTGCGTTCAGCATATCTGCAGACCGAACATCTGCCACATCTGAACATACCCTTCAGAGGTGGAAGTTGAGTGAGCCAGCTAGGAGTTGGTGATCTCTTAAATTCTGAGTGTATAAGATGGTCTTATACAGATGGACCCACCAGATTGCTCAAAGTGGGCGATTCTGATAGAATGTGCCAATGTTGGCTCAATATTGCCTTAACTTGGTCCCAGTGGGCACCGAATTTAGTAATAATCCTTAAAGGTTCCTGTGCATCATTCTTAGATTTAGGGTCTTTTTTCATGAGGAGTCTCCGTCGGTCTGTCTGGATAGCCCTCCTTTTAGCTTCCCTGATGCACGAATGAGAGTAACCTCTCTCTCTAAATCTGCCATAGAGATCCCTGGCTTCAGCTATAAAGTCTCGTTGATTAGAGCATTTTCTGCGGGTTCTAAGGAATTGACCCACTGGTATTCCCATAATCAGGGACCTCAGATGATCGCTGGTGGCCTGAAGGAGTGTATTGGATGCTGTGGACTTCCTGTGGGTTTTGGTATTGATCAGTCCATTCTTAGCTTCAATGGTTAGATCAAGAAAGGAGAGGGTATGTGCGTGAGCAGTGAAGGTAAGTTTAATATTACGATCGTTGGTATTCAGCTCATTCATGAACTGCAACAGTTCCTGTTCAGAGCCCCCTCAGATCATGAGCAAGTCATCAATGTACCTCAGCCACAGGCGACTGTGGCCGAGGTACATTGGCGACGGGTATACTAGTTCCTCCTCCCACATACCCAAGTGGAGACACGCATATGAGGGGGCCCAGGGTGCTCCCATTGATGTCCCCCTGGTCTGCTGATAGTAGGTTCCCAAAAATTGGAAACAGTTATCTTCCAATAAGAAGGTAAGAATCTCACCTATGAATTCATTCTGTTGTCCAAGAAGAGGAAACTTCCTCTCAAGAAAAAATTGAACGGCCCTAAGTCCCCCGGTGTGGGGGATTGAAGTGTATAGGGATTCCACGTCAATCCCTACTAGGAGGGCACCTGCCGGCAGAGCCATAGCGTCCAGCTGCAACAGTACATCCCTGGTATCTTGTACATAGGAAGGTAGATCATATACCAATTCCTTTATGAGTGCATCAATACATTTTCCAATCTTTTCAAGGGGACCGTTGACAGCAGACACTATGGGTCTGCCGGGTGGGTTGTGCAGGGACTTATGAAGTTTGGGTATGATATAAAATGTTGGGGTGTTAAACTGCAATACCCGTAGGTAGTTGAATTCTTTCCTTGTAATCAATTTTTCTTCCAAGCCTAGGCTCAACAAATAGTTGAGGCGTACCAGACCCCGATCTTCTTCTGCTATTGAGGTGCAAGAACCGCAGGGCTCTTGTATGGAGCAGAGAAGTACTAGTGCCGCTCATCCTTCTGGTGAACTGGCAAGCACCAGCGGCCTAGTACACCCCGGTCGTAGTCAAACAAGCACTGCAGTAACACATGGTTTACGTGGCAAGCCCCATAAGTGCAGTTCAAGCTGGTGAGGTGGCAAGCATAAGTAGTGTCCCGCTGCCACCAAGAAAACAAAGACAGGCCCATTGAGCCCATAGTGCCCTTCCTGCTGCATTCGCCAATCCTAATTGGGAACCCACCACTTCTGCAGCACCTGTACTGCCCCCATTCACTGGCCAACCCGGCATTCAGGTGGAAACAGTTGATTTTACATCACTTGATTTTTATTCGCTGTTTTTCACCAAAGATCTCTATAGCTCTATTGTGGAACAAAGTAATTTGCATGCTATTCAATACATCGCCACTAATCCCAAGTCCTCCCTTGCCAGAGATTGGAAACCAATTACGTTTTCCGAATTTAAGACCTTTCTGGGCCTATCCCTTGACATAGTTAAAATGAGTATGTTGCGGTCATATTGGTCCACTGACCCAATTTACCATATGCCCGTGTT
Source organism: Lithobates septentrionalis (assembly GCA_037952835.1). Classification (NCBI taxonomy): domain Eukaryota; kingdom Metazoa; phylum Chordata; class Amphibia; order Anura; family Ranidae; genus Lithobates; species Lithobates septentrionalis. The sequence continues at coordinate 2,049,039 of JBBDGP010001095.1, read as the reverse complement.
CTCTGCCTCCATGACCAGGAGATGATACGAGCAGATCTTGCCGTTCATGCATTTCAACAAAAATGAATTCTGTCGTCCTCGTGGAGACCCTGGATACGATCGGCCCTACAAAATTCGCCCCTTCGTAAACCACGTCAACCAATGTTTTTTAGACTTGTTTACTCCCCATCAAGTTGTCTGCGTTGATGAGTCCCTGATTAAGTTTGCTGGCTGCTTGTCTTTCAAACAGTATCTTCCCAGCAAGCGTGCCAGATACGGGGTCAAGATGTATAAGCTCTGTGACAGGGCCACAGGCTATACAAGTAGTTTTATGGTTTACGAGGGAAAAGATAGCCACGTAGAGCCGGAGAACTGCCCAGATTACATAGGGAGTGCTGGCAAAATTGTGTGGGATTTGAGGTCACCCTTATTCGGAAAGGGTTACCATTTGTATGTGGACAATTATTACACGAGCGTGCCACTTTTTAGTCACTTGTTTGATCATCAGATTGGAGCATGTGGCACCGTGCGACCTAATCGCCGGGGCTTTCCCTTTCCCTGGTTTTCTTTGGCTCTCCTGTCCCAACAGGGAACCTAAGAATGCAGCCAGTGGTTCCGCCAGCTCCAATCATCAATATGGCCTAAGAAACCGGACGCTATGAGCATTTTATGACTTAGATTTCGCCGGATGTAAACAGCGCCTTTGGGAAATTGGGAAAGCATTTTATCACACCGATCTTGGTGTTGTCAGATGCTTTGAGGGCAGAGGAGAGATCTAGTTGTTTAATAGATCCCAATTTTTTTTAAAAAAAGAGTACCTGTCACTACCTATTGCTATCATAGGGGATATTTACATTCCCTGAGATAATAAAAATGATATAAAAAAATTTAAAGGAACAGTTATAGATAAAAAAGCAAAAAAAAAAAAAAAAAAAAAAGCACTCCTATCCCCCCCTGCTCTCGCGCAAGCTTCGGTCTAGCGTCAAATGTAAATAGCAATTGCACCATGCATGTGAGGTATCACCACAAAGGTCAGATCGAGGGCAGTAATTTTAGCTGTAGACCTCCTCTGTAAATCTAAAGTGGTAACTTGTAAAGGCTTTTAAAAATGTATGTAGTTTGTCGCCACTGCACGTTTGTGTGCAATTTTAACATTTGGGCAATATAGTGTATTTTAGTGCATTAGAATTTAAAAAAAGTGTGTTTTTTCCAAAAAAAAAAAATCGCTGCACATATACTGCGTGCAAAAAAAAATGAAACACCCACCATTTTATTCTGTAGGACCTTTGCTTTAAAAAATATATATAATGTTTGGGGGTTCAAAGTAATTTTCTTGCAAAAAAAAAAAAATTTTCATGTAAACAAAAAGTGTCAGAAAGGGCTTTGTCTTCAAGTGGTTAGAAGAGTGGGTGATGTGTGACATAAGCTTCTAAATGTTGTGCATAAAATGCCAGGACAGTTCAGAACCCTCCCAAGTGACCCCATTTTGGAAAGTAGACACCCCAAGCTATTTACTGAGAGGCATGTCGAGTCCATGGAATATTTTATATTTTGACACAAGTTGTGGGAAAAAACTTTTTTTTTTTGCACAAAGTTGTCACTAAATGATATATTGCTCAAACATGCCATGGGCATATGTGGAATTACACCCCAAAATACATTCTGTTGCTTCTCTCGAGTATGGGGATACCACATGTGAGACATTTTGGGAGCCTAGCTGCGTATGGGACCCCGAAAACCAAGCACCGCCTTCAGGCTTTCTAAGGATGTAAATTTTTGATTTCACTCCTCACTGCCTATCACAGTTTCGGAGGCCATGGAATACCCATGACCCCATTTTGGAAAGTAATTTGAAAAAGGAATAGGGTTTGGGACTTTATATGAGGCAATAACTACGATTTACCTCCATCCCCGATAATTAGGAATAAGGAGAGAAGTTGGGGACTTTATATGAAGCAAACTGCTACATATCATGACATGAACCAATAAATGTATACATAATTTATTAAGTATTAGAGGCATACAGTACATAACATAGTAAAAATTGAATAGAATAACATAGTCGATAATAGGTCACATATATACTCTAAAATACCATCAACAAATATAACATACGGCACTTAGGACAGATAAATTGGTAAGCCTATGGTATATATGCCAAATTATAATAATAACATATGAGTGTATAGATGACACGAAACGTGTAGAGCTTTTCTATGATGCAACGTCACAGTCTCTTATGTTCATCATGATGACGAATGATCATTTTATCTGTTAATATCATAATACCTGTATGAACCAAATTGTCATCTATACACTCATATGTTATTATTACAATTTGGCATATATACCATAGGCTTACCAATTTGTTATCTGTCCTAAGTGCCGTATGTTATATTTATTGATGGTATTTTAGAGTATATATGTGACCTATTATTGACTATGTTATTCTATTCAATTTTTATTATATTATGTACTGTATGCCTCTTATACTAAATTATGTATACATTTATTGGTTCATATCATAATATGTAGCAGTTTGCTTCATATAAAGTCCCAACTGCTCTCCTTATTCCCATTTTTGAAAGTAGACACCCCAAGCTATTTGCTGAGAGGTATGGTGAGTATTTTGCAGATCTCGCTTTTTGTCACAAAGTTTTGAAAATTGAAAAAAAAAAAAAAAAATTTCTTTTCTTTCTTCATTTTCAAAAACAAATGAGAGCTGCAAAATACTCACCATGCCTCTTAGCAAATAGCTTGGGGTGTCTACTTTCCAAAATGGGGTCATTTGGGGGGGGGGGGGTTGTGCTATCTTGGCGTTTTATGGCCTTCGTAACTGTGATAGGTAGTGAGGAGTGAAATCAAAAAATCAGAAATCCTGAGGGCGGTGCTTGGTTTTCAGGGCCCCGTACGCAGCTAGGCTCCCAAAAAGTCCCACACATGTGGTATCCCCGTACTCAGGAGAAGCAGCAGAATGTATTTTGGGGTGTAAATCCACATATGCCCATGGCAAGTTTGAGCAAAATATCATTTAGTGACAATTTTTTGTAATTTTTTTTTTTTTTGTCATTCAATCACTTGGGACAAAAAAATTAAATATTCAATGGGCTCAACATGCCTCTCAGCAATTTCCTTGGGGTGTCTACTTTCCAAATGGGGTCATTTTGGGGGGGGGGGGTTGTACCTCAAGAAATGAGATAGGCAGTCAAACTAAAAGCTGTGTAAATTCCAGAAAATGTACCCTAGTTTGTAGACGCTATAACTTTTGCGCAAACCAATATACGCTTATTGACATATTTTTTTTACCAAAGACATGTGGCTGAATACATTTTGGCCTAAATGTATGACTAAAATTGAGTTTATTGGATTTTTCTTATAACAAAAAGTAGAAAATATAATTTTTCTTCAAAATTTTCTTTTTTCCCCGCTTATATCGCAAAAAATAGAAATCGCAGAGGCAATCCAATACCATCAAAAGAAAGCTCTATTTGTGGGAAAAGACGCAAATTTCACTTGGGTACAACATTGCATGACCGCGCAATTACTAGTTAAAGCAGCGCAGTGCCAAATTGTAAAAAGTCCTCTGGTCTTTAGGCAGCCAAAAGGTTTAAGTGGTTAATGATTATAGCTTAAGGAATGTATTTATGTCTAACATTTCATGGGTCAATTTGCTAGGAGTTGTGAACGGTTAGTCTTAGTGATATTATTAATTTGTACTGTTACCAAGAATAAGCATATTGGAGAATGATCCCTGTACAAGTTAATGATGATGTGAACCCATTTTCCAGCTGTGAAGAGAGCACCTGTAGAGTAGCTTTACTTGGGGGGGGGGGGGGGGAGCAGCAGGCTGAGAAAACCCATTCAGGCTAAATTATTTTCCGACCACGTGTGTTTAACCTGGTTTGACCAGGACATCTCAAAATTGGAAAGAGCGAATATAAAAACAAAAAACAAAAAAAACAACCCACAACCTTTCCATATTCTGCAGGGCTGGAACAAGGAAGAGGGAGGGGGTGGGGGCTGCTGCCCAATCATAGAGTTTCATGTGTGTGGGGGTGCACTACGTCCTCTTCATCACAGGAACTTGCAAAATAGCAGAGAACGTTTCTGTAGTTAAAGCGGAGTTCCACACAAAAATGGAACTTCCGCTTTTCGGAACCCTCCCCCCCTCCGGTGTCACATTTGGCACCTTTCAGGGGGGATGGGGTGCAGATACCTGTCAAAGACAGGTATTTGCACCCACTTCCGGCATAGACTCCCATGGGAGTCTATGCCTCTTCCCGTCCCGACCGCGCTGTCTGCTGGGAACACACAGCTCCCAGCAGAGAGCGGGGACCACTAGGGACGCGCAGCGCGACTCACGCATGCGCAGTAGGGAACCGGGAAGTGAAGCCGCAACGCTTCACTTCCTGATTCTCTCACCTAGGATGGCGGCGGCTGCTGCCGAGAACCGAGCGGGTTCTCTGCGTCCCCTGCCGACATCGCTGGACCCCGGGACAGGTAAGTGGCAATGTATTAAAAGTCAGCAGCTGCAGTATTTGTAGCTGCTGGCTTTTAATATTTATTTTTTTTGGCGGTGTGGGTGAACCCCCGCTTTAATACTGTCAGTTCGAGTGATCTCTGCCCAACTGTACAAGTATAATCCTGGTTGGATAGGGGTGAGAGAGCAGCGTGATTGGGTAGTACTGCCACTGACATCAATAGTGGGGGCTTCTATTAGGTTCATGGACACCAATGCTTGGGGTTTTAATTGCACCCACTGACACATGTCGGGAATTATTGCAATCTTTGACAACAATGTTGGGGGTTATTGTTGTGGCCACTGACATCAATGCTGAGGGTTATTATGGTGGTCCCTGATGCCAATGCTTGGGGTCATTAGGCTATAAGTTATGTAATACCCTCTAGTGTGCTACTAGGGTTAGTGCAGGCAAATCTATGTTATGACTCATAGTTAACTTGTAAGTCTGAAATTGGGTCAGGGTTTGCTGCAGGCCAGGCTGGATGACTCACAGATGCAGGTCTCTGGTACCTCCCCCCAGGATCTGGAAGTTAGGAGAAACTTCTAGAAGTTAGTGGGCGGAGTCCCCAAACTAGAAGCTCTGAGCGATCCTCAGACCTGAGTATATAATGACACTGCACACCTGTGTACTCAACCATAAAAAACATCTAAGTGTAGTATCCAAACAGTCGCATCAAAATCAGAGAACAACAGGCCAGTAGAAGGAGCTGTGAGCTCCGAGCTCGTAGCCTTTCATTCCACAGAGACAGTCCTGACCCCTTCCTCCCACCCCCTGCTGGTGACATCATTTCCTCTTCCGGCTCAAGCTGGACAGCAGGGAGCTGACTACTTCCTGGTTTTCCGGAATGTACAGCTATTCAGCACAACATCACACCAGAACCTTTCCCAGGTACCCGGATCATGCGAGGAGCCTGTGGGATGCAGTAGAACTGCCAGGACTACATACTTATGATGAGCATTACTCCCACTTATATCTTGTTAGTGTTTTTAATCTTGTACAATAAATGATACTGTTTTAATACTACACTTTGAGGACACAACACACTCTGAGGATGGCTGCCTCTTTCTTAATTACCTCCTTGCCGTGGTTCAACTTTGTTTTTACCTAAAGACTGACTAATCAAATGTACATTATTACAAACGAAGAGCATTGCCTCCTGGAGCACCAGATACCCAATTTACCTCCATGTGTACTCAACCAGGTTGTAGATGTCTAGCAAAACCCAGATACAGGATTGAATGTTCCGATCCTGAACTACAGAATCTGGAGAAAGCCAAATACACAGCTTTCTCTGCCTTCACATTTACCCTAAATGCAAATCCTGTGTCGCATTTTCCTATATTCTGACAGTGACCAGGCCTCATCTTTTTGACTTTTTTTCCAGGGCCAAGTTCCTCTTTAACCTCCCTGGCGGTATGATTATTTCAGATTTTAGGTGCTGAAAGCGGTACCATTATTTTGCACAGAAATTTGGCGTTTTATATTGTAGGCCTGTAATTCTTAGGAATAGTTCACTTAAATCTGTCCAAACAAGAGTCTAGTAGACATCCCGGGTATGATAAAGTTTGAAAAACGAAATAAAAAATTATAATATAATAAATAACTATAAATAATTATAACAAATAATAATATAATAATAATAAAAATTATATAATAATGTAATCAAATCAAAACACTGAAATTTGCTCAGTTGCAGAATTGTCGCTTTCGTTACTTTTAGTGTTTGATGACGGATCTCCTCACAAATCACTATCACTCAATTCTGCAAGTGATTATAATTTATTATCGCTTTTTTCTAGCTGGTCTAAAACCACTTTTGATGTAAAGAGACAGTTTTGGTTGCTATGGACAATCTCCAGTTTCCTGGCAGAAAGAACAGTTTTATATATATAAAACTGCATGCAGGACACTGGGCAGACCACTAGGGACAAAGGGGATGTGTCAATATTTGATACAGTACTGTAATCTGTAAGATTACAGTATACTGTATCTGTACTGTGTGTTTCACTTTTGAATTTACCGCCGAACTCCGTCCCCGTGCGTCGCAACGCTTGCAGGGAACGGAGCTCGGCACTGTGAATCGAGCGAGACACAGCGGCTCGCCGATCACAGCGGGGAGACATCACAGGATCCAGGGGACAAGGTAAGTAAACTCTTCCTGGATCCTGCGATGCGATCCCGAGTCTGGCTCGGGGATACCGCTTTTGGTATTAAAAATCCACCCCGAGCCAGACTCGGGAATACCGCCAGGGGGGTTAAGGCTGGCCATACATGTTCAATTTTCCGTTTAGATTTACCAACCATATGAGATCTAAACAAAGCACCTCTCAATTGTATCCAATTAGGCAGGCCCTTGCACTACATAGTTTAACCACTTAAGGACCAAGCCTCTTTCTGAGATTTGGTGTTTAAAAACAGTTTGTTTTGCTAGAAAATTACTTAGAACCCCCAAACTTTATATATATTTTTCCTAACACCCTAGAGAATAAAATGGCGGTTGTTGCAATACTTTCTGTCACACCGTATTTGCGCAGCGGTCTTACAAGTGCACTTTTTTTGGAAAAAATACACTTTTTTAAATTAAAACAATAGGACAACAGTAAAGTTAGTCCAATTTTTTTTTATATTGTGAAAGATAAATGTTATGCCGAGTAAATTGATACCCAACATGTCACGCTTCAAAATTGCACCCGCTCGTGGAATGGTGACAAAATTTTACCCTTAAAAATCTCCATAGGCGACGTTTAAAAAATTCTACAAGTTGCATGTTTTGAGTTACAGAGGAGGTCTAGGGCTAGAATTATTGCTCTCGCTCTAACGATCGCGGCGATACCTTTACATGTGTAGTGAACACCGTTTTCATATGCGGGCGCTGCTCACGTATGCGTTCGCTTCTGCACGCAAGCTCGGCAGGACGGGGCGCGTTTACAATTTTCCTTTTTTTTCTTTTACCCTTTTTATTTTTACACTGTTCTTTAAAAAAAAAAAAAATGGTGTCACTTTTTTTATGTAAACATCCCTTGTAATAGAAAAAAGCATGACAGGACCTCTTAAATATAAGATCTGGGGTCAAAAAGACCTCAGATCTAATTTTTACACTAAAATGCAGTAGAAAAAATAAAAAAATAAAAAAAAACTCTTTAACCACTTGACGACCGCCTCACGCCGATGTACGTCGGCAAGGTGGCACGGACAGGCAAAATCACGTACATGTACGTGATTTGCCTTCCGCGGGTGGGGGGTCCGATCGGACCCCCCCCGGTGCCCGAGGCGGTCGTCTTTTGTTCCCCGGCGATCGGAGGTGAGGGGGAGGCCATCCGTTCGTGCCCCCCCCTCGCGATCGCCGCCGGCCAATGGGAACATTCCTTTGCTGCTGTATGCTAAACAGCAGCAAAGGAAATGATGTCATCTCTCCTCGGCTCGGTAGTTTCCGTTCCAGCGCCGAGGAGAGAAGACATCACTGTGAGTGCACCAACACTACACACACAGTAGAACATGCCAGGCACACAAAACGCCCCAATCACCCCCCCCCCCCCCCCCCCCCGTCACAAACTGACACTAAGCAGGTTTTTTTTTTTTGTTTTTTTTCTGATTACTGTATTGGTGTCAGTTTGTGACAGTTACAGTGTTAGGACACTTACTGTTAGCCCCCTTTAGGTCTAGGGTACCCCCCTAACCCCCCCTAATAAAGTTTTAACCCCTTGATCACCCCCTGTCACCAGTGTCACTAAGCGATCATTTTTCTAATCGCTGTATTAGTGTCGCTGGTGACGCTAGTTAGGGACGTAAATATTTAGGTTCGCCGTCAGCGTTTTATAGCGACAGGGACCCCATATACTACCGAATAAATGTTTTAACCCCTTGATTGCCCCCTAGTTAACCCTTTCACCACTGATCACCGTATAAGTGTTACGGGTGACGCTGGTTAGTTCGTTTATTTTTTATAGTGTCAGGGCACCCGCCGTTTATTACCGAATAAAGGTTTAGCCCCCTGATCGCCCGGCGGTGATATGCGTTGCCCCAGGCAGCATCAGATTAGCGCCAGTACCGCTAACACCCACGCACGCAGCATACGCCTCCCTTAGTGGTATAGTATCTGATCGAATCAATATCTGATCCGATCAGATCTATACTAGCGTTCCCAGCAGTTTAGGGTTCCCAAAAACGCAGTGTTAGCGGGATCAGCCCAGATACCTGCTAGCACCTGCGTTTTGCCCCTCCGCCCAGCCCAGCCCACCCAAGTGCAGTATTGATCGATCACTGACACTTACAAAACACTAAACGCATAACTGCAGCGTTCGCAGAGTCAGGCCTGATCCCTGCAATCGCTAATAGTTTTTTTGGTAGTATTTTGGTGAACTGGCAAGCAAGCACCAGCCCCAGGCAGCGTCAGGTTAGCGCCAGTACCGCTAACACCCACGCACACAGCGTACACCTCCCTTAGTGGTATAGTATCTGAACGGATCAATATCTGATCCGATCAGATCTATACTGGCGTCCCCAGCAGTTTAGGGTTCCCAAAAACGCAGTGTTAGCGGGATCAGCCCAGATACCTGCTAGCACCTGCATTTTGCCCCTCCGCCCGGCCCAGCTCAGCCCACCCAAGTGCAGTATCGATCGATCACTGTCACTTACAAAACACTTAATGCATAACTGCAGTGTTCGCAGAGTCAGGCCTGATCCCTGCGTTCGCTAACAGTTTTTTTGGTAGCTTTTTATTGAACTGGCAAGCGCCAGCGGCCTAGTACACCCCGGTCGTAGTCAAACCAGCACTGCAGTAACACTTGGTGACGTGGCGAGTCCCATAAGTGCAGTTCAAGCTGGTGAGGTGGCAAGCACAAGTAGTGTCCCGCTGCCACCAAGAAGAAGACAAACACAGGCCTGTCGTGCCCATAATGCCCTTCCTGCTGCATTCGCCAATCCTAATTGGGAACCCACCGCTTCTGCAGCGCCCGTACTTCCCCCATTCACATTCCCAACCAAATGCAGTTGGCTGCATGAGAGGCATTTTCTTTATGTCCTCCCGAGTACCCCTACCCAACAAACCCCCCCAAAAAAGATGTTGTGTCTGCAGCAAGCGCGGATATAGGCGTGACACCCGTTATTATTGTCCCTCCTGTCCTGACAATCCTGGTCTTTGCATTGGTGAATGTTTTGAACGCTACCATGCACTAGTTGAGTATTAGCGTAGGGTACAGCATTGCACAGACTAGGCACACTTTCACAGGGTCTCCCAAGATGCCATCGCATTTTGAGAGACCCGAACCTGGAACCGGTTACCGTTATAAAAGTTAGTTACAAAAAAAGTGTAAAAAAAAAAAATATATATATAAAATAAAAAAAAATAGTTGTCGTTTTATTGTTCTCTCTATTCTCTCTATTGTTCTGCTCTTTTTTACTGTATTCTATTCTGCAATGTTTTATTGTTATTATGTTTTATCATGTTTGCTTTTCAGGTATGCAATTTTTTATACTTTACCGTTTACTGTGTTTTATTGTTAACCATTTTTTTGTCTTCATGTACGCCATTCACGACTTTGAGTGGTTATACCAGAATGATGCCTGCAGGTTTAGATATCATCTTGGTATCATTCTTTTCAGCCAGCGGTCGGCTTTCATGTAAAAGCAATCCTAGCGGCTAATTAGCCTCTAGACTGCTTTTACAAGCCGTGGGAGGGAATGCACCCCCCCCCCCCACCGTCTTCCGTGTTTTTCTCTGGCTCTCCTGTCTCAACAGGGAACCTGAAAATGCAGCCGGTGATTCAGCCAGCTGACCATAGAGCTGATCAGAGACAAGAGTGGCTCCAAACATCTCTATGGCCTAAGAAACCGGAAGCTACGAGCATTTTATGACTTAGATTTTGCCGGATGTAAATAGCGCCATTGGGAAATTGGGGAAGCATTTTATCACACCGATCTTGGTGTCGTCAGATGCTTTTAGGGCAGAGGAGAGATCTAGGGTCTAATAGACCCCAATTTTTTCAAAAAAAGAGTACCTGTCACTACCTATTGCTATCATAGGGGATATTTACATTCCCCGAGATAACAATAAAAATGATTAAAAAAAAAACGAAAGGGACAGTTTAAAAATAAGATAAAAAAGCAAAAAAATAATAAAGAAAAAAAAAAACAAAAAACAAAAAAAAGCACCCCTGTCGCCCCCTGCTCTCGCGCTAAGGCGAACGCAAGCGGCGGTCTGTCGTCAAACGTAAACAGCAATTGCACCATGCATGTGAGGTATCACCGCGAAGGTCAGATCGAGGGCAGTAATTTTTGCAGTAGACCTCCTCTGTAAATCTAAAGTGGTAACCTCTAAAGGCTTTTAAAGGCTTTTAAAAATGTATTTATTTTGTTGCCACTGCACGTTTGTGCGCAATTTTAAAGCATGTCATGTTTGGTATCCATATACTCGGCCTAAGATCATCTTTTTTATTTCATCAAACATTTGGGCAATATAGTGTGTTTTAGTGCATTAAAATTTAAAAAAGTGTGTTTTTTCCCCAAAAAATGCGTTTGAAAAATCGCTGCGCAAATACTGTGTGAAAAAAAAAATGAAACACCCACCATTTTAATCTGTAGGGCATTTGCTTTAAAAAAATATATAATGTTTGGGGGTTCAAAGTAATTTTTTTGCAAAAAAAAAATAACTTTTTCATGTAAACAATAAGTGTCAGAAAGGGCTTTATCTTCAAGTGGTTAGAAGAGTGGGTGATGTGTGACATAAGCTTCTAAATGTTGTGCATAAAATGCCAGGACAAATCAAACCCCCCCCCCAAATGACCCCATTTTGGAAAGTAGACATCCCAAGCTATTTGCTGAGAGGCATGTCGAGTCCATGGAATATTTTATATTGCGACACAAGTTGCGGGAAAGAGACAAATTTTTTTTTTTTTTTTTTTTTGCACAAAGTTGTCACTAAATGATATATTGCTCAAACATGCCATGGGAATATGTGAAATTACACCCCAAAATACATTCTGCTGCTTCTCCTGAGTACGGGGATACCACATGTGTGAGACTTTTTGGGAGCCTAGCCGCGTACGGGACCCCGAAAACCAAGCACTGCCTTCAGGCTTTCTAAGGACTTGAATTTTTGATTTCACTCTTCACTGCCTATCACAGTTTCGGAGGCCATGGAAAGCCCAGGTGGCACAAAACCCCCCCAAATGACCCCATTTTGGAAAGTAGACACCCAAAGCTATTTGCTGAGAGGTATAGTGAGTATTTTGCAGACCTCACTTTTTGTCACAAAGTTTTGAAAATTGAAAAAAGGAAAAAAAATGTTTTTTCTTGCCTTTCTTCATTTTCAAAAACAAATGAGAGCTGCAAAATACTCACCATGCCTCTCAGCAAATAGCTTGGGGTGTCTACTTTCCAAAATGGGGTCATTTGGGGGGGTTTTGTGCCACCTGGGCATTCCATGGCCTCCGAAACTGTGATAGGCAGTGAAGAGTGAAATCAAAAATTTTCACCCTTAGAAATCCTGAAGGCGGTGATTGGATTTCAGGGCCCCGTACGCGGCTAGGCTCCCAAAAAGTCCCACACATGTGGTATCCCCATACTCAGGAGAAGCAGCTAAATGTATTTTGGGGTGCAATTCCACATATGCCCATGGCCTGTGTGAGCAATATATCATTTAGTGACAACTTTGTGCAAAAAAAAAAAAAAAAAAGTGTCACTTTCCCGCAACTTGTGTCAAAATATAAAATATTCCATGGACTCAATATGCCTCTCAGCAAATAGCTTGGGGTGTCTACTTTCCAAAATGGGGTCATTTGGGGGGTTTTGTGCCACCTGGGCATTCCATGGCCTCCGAAACTGTGATAGGCAGTGAAGAGTGAAATCAAAAATTTACACCCTTAGAAATCCTGAAGGCGGTGCTTGGTTTTCGGGCCCCGTACGCGGCTAGGCTTCCAAAAAGTCCCACACATGTGGTATCCCCATACTCAGGAGAAGCAGCTGAATGTATTTTGGGGCGCAATTCCACATAGGCCCATGGCCTGTGTGAGCAATATATCATTTAGTGACAACTTTTTGTAAATATTTTTTTTTTTTTTGTCATTATTCAATCACTTGGGACAAAAAAAATAAATATTCAATGGGTTCAACATGCCTCTCAGCAATTTCCTTGGGGTGTCTACTTTCCAAAATGGGGTCATTTGGGGGGGGTTTCGTACTGCCCTGCCATTTTAGCACCTCAAGAAATGACATAGGCAGTCATAAACTAAAAGCTGTGTAAATTACAGAAAATGTACCCTAGTTTGTAGACGCTATAACTTTTGCGCAAACCAATAAATATACGCTTATTGACATTTTTTTTACCAAAGACATGTGGCCGAATACATTTTGGCCTAAATGTATGACTAAAATTTAGTTTATTGGATTTTTTTTATAACAAGAAGTAGAAAATATCATTTTTTTTCAAAATTTTCGGTCCTTTTCCGTTTATAGCGCAAAAAATAAAAACCACAGAGGTGATCAAATACCATCAAAAGAAAGCTCTATTTGTGGGAAGAAAAGGACGCAAATTTTGTTTGGGTACAGCATTGCATGACAGCGCAATTAGCAGTTAAAGCGACGCAGTGCCAAATTGGAAAAAGACCTCTGGTCCTTAGGCAGCATAATGGTCCGGGGCTCAAGTGGTTAAGAGCTATGGGCGGAAGTGACGTTTTGACGTCGCTTCTGCCCTGCAATGGTATGGAGACTGGTGGGAGCCATCTTCCCCCTCACTCGTCTCCATACCTAACAGGACACAGGACCCAATCGCCTCCACTGCTACCGACGGCTCCGGTAAGTGGTGGAGGGCACCGCAGAGACCACTTTTATCTGAAGGCGCACCGCCTGCTGAAGAAGAGGATACCAGGGTTATGGTAGCTAGCTGCTGCCATAAGGATATCCTTCTTCAAAGTACCGACGTATAACGACGGCGGGTGGTCCGTAAGTGGAAGTGGTTAAGGTAAATCTAAAGGAAAATTGTACAAGAAAATTAAACATGTATGGCCAGCCTTAGCCTAGTACACACCACAAGTTTTTTCGCATTCAGCAGAGGGGGCTAAACGAAAAAAAAAAAACAATATGATGTTAGTACAGGAATCTCCCCCAGCTAAGCTGTTGTGTTCTGACAGGGGGAAAGCCCCGCCAGAAGACTCCTTTCAGCGCTCTCAGCCATTGGCTGAGAGCAATGATCGGGAGTTGGTCGGCTGCTGGTTTTCAAGCATGCTTGTTCAACAGAAGCCTTCTGTCTGACCGGCTCACATACACATGGGCCAAATGTCGGCTGTTTATTGAACTGGCCAATGTCACCTGACATTCGGCCCGTGTGTACTAGGCTTTAGGGAGGAGTTATGTCCACACCTTCATCTTTGTATGTAACCTGATATCCTGCTATACAGTTCACACATAAAATGTATGTATAGCCAAAACTTTTGTCTTTTTAGTTTTAGATAAAGTGGGGAGGAACAGAATAGTCAAGTTTTTATTGTAGTTTGTGTTCCTGGTGACCATTGTTATTGGGTCAGAGAGTGATTAGAATTCCAACATTTTACAGTTGTCACCAGAACAAGAGGAGAGGGTAAAACAGTCCAACAGGGAATTCCCATTGCTTTTAAAAAAATATGTTTTCGCTTCCTGTTGCACCTTTGTGAAAAGGGAAACCTTCCCAACATCACAGGGACAGCATAAAAATGGAAATCGGAAACAGTGACTACCTGGTGCATCGCACGGTTTACTTTTGGCTTTTTTTTTTTTGGTATAACTTTATTGAAATGTCAATTGACTGCAGCGTGGTGTGATGCTGTGGATTGAATGCACCACTCTGCAGTGAAAAAAGTACTGCATGCCATACTACTTTTTCATCCCTGCTGCATGAAGGTGTGAACTTGCTTTTTTGCCTTGTCTTTCAATGGGACTGCACTGGGTAATGGTACCTAGCACATTCCCAATGCCCCTGGGGTAGATTTACTCAAATTCAAGTGCAAAATCTGCTCTGCACATAAGCCAATTGGCCATCAGTTTTTTTGGTCAAAGCTTAATTGAACAAGCTGCAGTTAGAAACGGATTGGCTGTCATGCACAGCTGCACCAGATTATGCACTCTTCAGTTTTAGTAAATCTACCCCCAGGGGCATTGGAAATGTGCTGGGTACCCTCACCCAGTGCAGTCTCATTGAAAGACAAGGCAAAAAGCCAGTTCACACCATTCTGCCTGAGATATAGAATTGCTGCGATTCTGCCAGAGATTTTTTTTTTTAATCCAAAGAAAAGTTTATTGAAGTAAACATATACATATATACTGAAGCTTCACACAAAATCAAGTACAGAATCAAGTACAGGTTACAGTAATTTTGCTTAATCTGTGTATACAGCAGTTTCGTGTGCATTGTACAGTTATCAATAGATTTCTGACTATTCGGTCATTACCCTTTCCCCAGTCTGGCTTGTGTTTTACTCGGAAGTTCTGATCCATTAGTCTGTCGATTAGTCTCACCCGGTGCCTATGTCCAACAATCTACCCATGACCAAGTCCACCGGGGCAAGTCCCGGTACATTCAGCCAGGGGCTCCAAAGTTTCTCGAACTTCTGGGAGCATTCTCTATGCTGATAAATTACTTTTTCTTTTCAAAGCATTTCTCCCACAGCATTAATCCATTCTTTAAAAGCAGGAGGGTCTTCCGATATCCAGTGTGTCATTATTAGCTTACACACCAGGAATAGGAATCTAGTAACTGCCACCCTGGTGCATTCCTTCCATTCCAATTCCTTCAGTACATTAAAGTGGTGTTTCACCAAAAAAAAAAAAAATTAGATGTCAGCAGCTGCAAATACTGCAGCTGCTGACTTTTAAAATAAGGACACTTACCTGTCCCGGGGTCCAGCGATGTCGGCACCCGAGACCGAGCCGTCCCTCGATCCTCGGGTGCTGCCGCCGCCATTCACACTGAGGGAATCAGGAAGCGAAGCGTTACCGCTTCACTGCCCGGTTCCCTACTGCGCATGCGCGAGTCGCGTTGCGCGTCTTCACTGGTCCCCGTTGTGTTGTGGGAACTGTGTATTTCCCACAACACAACGGGGGTGGGCGGGGAGTCTGCGGCTAGCTGCGGCTAGCTGTACCCGGAAGTGGGTGCAGATACCTGTATTATACAGGTATCTGCACCCCCCTCCCCCCTGAAAGGTGCCAATTGTGACACCGGAGGGGGGGAGGAATCCGATGAGCGGAAGTTCCACTTTAGGGTGGAACTCCGCTTTAAGTAAGCAGTGTTTTGGATTCATAGGCATACAAACCTGAAATACCCCGTTTATGGTATCCACCACCCCTTTCCAGTAGGGGTGGCGTTTTGGGCACCTCCACAGTAGGTGGATCGTGTCTCCATGGTCTCTTTTGCATCTGGTACATAGTGGGGTGGGTCGGAGACCCATAACATACATTCTGTGGGGGTTATAGGATACTCTGAACAGGATATATAGTTGCGTTAATCTCTGCGATACATTTTAAAGAACAGGTGGGTACTGCCTGCAAAACCTCCTCCCACTGGTCCCCGTCCATCGGGCCTACATCTCCCTCCCACTTGGCCAGCATTCGCAGGGGGTGTTTACTCAGGGAGCTCTGTAGCAGCATACTGTAGCATTGTGATATAAATCCCTTAGTATTGGCAGCTCTTGCGATCAGGTTAAACAATGGGGTTGGTGAAGGAGACCACTCCGAGGGTCTACTCTGGGCCGTTACAGCGTGTTTTAATTGCATATAGTAAAATCGCATGGATTGTGGTAATCCAAATAGTTCCTGTAGGGTTTCAAATGGATGTAGTATACCCCATTACCACCCCATATCTCTTCCATAGTGCTCCATGCTGTAGTTTGGCTAATTCGGGGTATGTGTCATTGGACCAGTTTGGGCTACTGCCAGAGGTTTTGTTTTCTTGCAAAACACAGGACACCCTTGCGATCCTCGTTACTTTCAATGGCACCCCAATTGCGGCGTGATTTTGCCATGATTGTTGCCCGACAAATCACGGTAAAATCATGCAAACAAAATTGGACGCCTGTCGCCCTAAAGACGTTATACATACATACATACATACATACATACATACATACACACACATACACTTAGGGTTGCCACCTGTCTGGGATTCACCTGGACAGTCTGGGTTCCTAACCATTTGCCTGGTTTTCAGACTGCCTGAAACCTGGACAGACCATTCAGGCAGGGGGGGCTCCATTAGCATACTTGCCATTGTGGAGACAGCAGCAGTGTCATTGCTTCCCAATAAATACACTGCGGGTGTGTGTGTTGGAATCTGAAGCTCCTTTCTGTGTCTTTCTTTCCCCCCCCTGTCTTCTGCAGGGTCTCTGTTATCTCTGACTTAACCCACTCTGACCCTTCAATCACTAGTGTGGTGTACTGAGAGAACTGGGAGGCTTAGCTGAGGAGCTCACTGTAACTACTGTTGGGCTGGCCGCTGCTCACACTACAGACAGGGAGGAGATGAGCTGAGTTTTTTTTTTCTGAGGAGTTTCCTAGGGTGGAAAGCTGACAAACTTTCTGGAGGATTTGTTTTGAAGGTGTTTCAGTGAAGGGTTAAAGGTGAATGAAGGCCTCTTGAGCCCCTCCCTAGGGAAAGAGTGCCTTGACTGATGGGGGCAGGGCTAGGTACATGACAAGGGGAACGATTGGTTGGGACATGTGGGATGGGCCTGAGTTCAGGAAATCGTGTGCCACAGGGAATTCTGGGTCTTACGGAAGAGTCGTTGGAAGAGCTGCTGTGAACCCTGCACCTCTGCCATGAACATTGACATTCTGTTGGCCAGGGTCCACGAGCTGGCTCTCCAAGGTCAGGCGGAATGGCTTTTCTCCCTCCTTACCCCTGAGATGTCCCCCCCTCAACCCCCTCCACTGCCACCTGCGGGGCCCCCGGCTGCTAGAGCCAGGAGACGCACCCGACCTCCTACCTGCCTGAGCCCCAGTCTTCAAGGCCTTCCCATTCCCCTTCCACCCCATGTCTCCCGGGAGCTGCTGTGGCTACTGATGCCGGATCTCCCCTCCATCCATCCCCCCCTGCTGCCTCTCGCCGCCCTCCTGGCGGGTCCCCCCCGCCAGCTGTACTCAGTTCGAGCCAGGACTCCTCACGCTTGGCCCGCTCCCGGAGCCCCAGAGTCCTCCGGCAGTCGGGCTCCTCTGACTGTCCCCCCCCCGGGCACCCGCTTGGCAGCGCATGCAAGAACCGCGACGGGATTGCTGCCCGCGGGTGCCGGTTACCGCTACCCCCCCACTCTGGGGGTCACCTGGAGATCGTCCCACGGCACCAGAGGCCGGGCACGCCAGCCTGGAGCTGCTGCACGAATCGCACATCCTCCTCCTTCCTCCACGCTACTTGGATCTGCTGGCATGTCACTGCTCTTCCTCTGCCAGGTCCACCGTACATCCACATCCCCCTGCACCCGGCTGGGTGGGGGACATTAGATATATGCATGCCACTCACCCCCTGAAGCTGACCCCCACCTTATCGCATCCCCCTGCACCCGGCTGGGTGGGGGATGTTGGAGCTGCACATGCTGCTCACCCCCTACCGCTGACCCCCGCCTTCTCACATCTTGCTGCACCTGGCTGGGTGGGGGGTGGCACTGCTGGACATCCCTCTCACCCCCTGCCTCCTCACATCTCCCTGCGTCTGGCTGGGCGAGGGATGGCTGACGGTCGCCTGCTCCCATCCCCTCATCACTGATCTCTGACCATCAGCAGCTCCCTGCGCCCAGCTGGGCTGGAGCTTCCTTCCGGACGCCCTCTGCCACAGCCTCACCCCACCATCTCCCTGCGGCCGGCAGGGCGGGAGATTCCAATTGGGGGCCAGCCGATGCGACCTTGCACCTGCCTGCTGCGCGGCACCATTTCTCTGCGCCCGTCAGGGCGGGAGATGCGCACGCCACACCGGGGATGTGGGCTGTGCCTGCTGCGAGCCCTCCATCCGGGGTCTCCGGCTGCTTCAGATGCTGCTCGACTGCCGTTCTCAGGCTCCTCAGGTTCGGGGGCCGGACCACCCCATCTGGACCTATCATTCTGCCAGCCGTCAACATCCTTCAAGGCGATGGACGTCGCGGCAATCCTGTACCAGGTGTTCCTCCTGGACCTGCTGTTGGTCGCCCTTCTTCAGCTGCACACCCGCGACTCAGCGAGTATGATTGTGATTGGATTTGGGGTTGGTCCGGTGACGCTGCCATATTGGGCCCGCCGGACAAACACATTGTCACAATCATAAAATCATCGGTCCTGTCTCGCATAGGTGTGTCAGATCTGGCATGTAGTTCAACCTCTTCTGCGGGTGGCGCTTTGTGGGCGGTTTCGCCTACCGGCACGCACCTGTCAAAAGACGTCAAGGATAAAATCTGGCGTTGCAAATTTATGGATATCCTTGCCTTAGTCCCTCCCGACCATGAGACGATCGACAAATCCTGTTGGGTTGAGGTGGTGGCGCAGTGCGAAAAATCTAAGCAGCTTCCTCGGACATTCGGGAACTGGCTGCAGGGGTTCTGTGCTTATGCCGGAGTGCTTTGCGAGCATTTTCCAGAGTTTTTTCCGGAGCTAGCTGCATCACTTTTTTGCTATCTTGATCTCATTTGGGGTGCCTACAAAGTGTACAGGGCCCGTGTTGGTTCCACTACGACACGCAGTTTTGACAAAAAATGGCATCAAGGAAGGAGTTCCACTTTGATTGTCAGGATGGTAGCCTGTGGTTATTGCTTATGTGCCCCCACAAGCTTTCATCCTTTCAGTCCCCAGCCGGCGCTCCCTCCGGAGCGTCGGCTGCCTCCAAAAAAGGCCTATGCTGGCTGTTCAATGAGAGCCACTGCAAGTGGTACACCACGTGTCGTTTTAAGCACGAGTGCTCACTTTGCGGGGGCACTCACCCAGCCAGCCGTTGCTTCCAAAAAGGGAAAACAACCTCTTTCCCGGCCAGGGGCCAAGCCTGACATTTCTAAACTGGAGGACCCCAGTGATCGTCTCAGAGATGCTTCCCTGGCTAGACCGGTATCCCCTTCATAGAGAAGCCTTGATCTTGAGGGACGGTTTAGACTGTGGTTTTTTTGGATACCCTTTACTCCTTCGGATGTGCCGACCATGGCACCTAATTTAAAAACGGCCGTTCAATTAGAGTCCGTGGTGGCCAAAAAACTCCAGAAGGAATTGGACTTGGGGCGCATGGTGGGCCCGTTTGATCTCCCCCCTTTCCACAACCTGAGCGTTTCCCCCCTCGGTGTGGTCTCCAAAAGGGCTGAGTGAAAATTTTGCCTTATCCATCACTTGTCCTATCCTTCTGGCTCCTCGGTCAATGACGGCATCGACAAAGACGAATCCAGGGTCCACTACGCCTCATTTGACAAGGCGCTTCACTTGATCAGGATGGCTGGTCCTTCGGCCCTGCTGGCTAAGGCAGACATTGAGTCCGCCTTCCGCCTCCTCCCGGTCCACACGGTCCACCCGAAATGCTTCCATCTGCTGGGATGCTACTTTCAGGGAAGCTACTTTTTTGACACGTGCCTTCCCATGGGCTGTGCCATTTCTTGTTATTTCTTTGAACTCTTCAGTAGTTTCCTTGAACGGGTAGTTGTCCAGGCGGCTGGTTTGCAGTCCGTGTTACACTATTTGGATGACTTCCTCTTCGTGTGCCCAGCTGACATCGGTGAGTGCCAGCAGCTCCTGTCTGTTTTTCAGGACACCTGCGAGTGGTTGGCCATCCTGCTGTCAGCCGACAAGACCGAGGGCCCTGTGACGGTTCTGGCCTTCTTGGGTATTGAAATTGACACAGTGGAGATGGTTTTCCGGCTGCCCAGTGACAAGCTGGCCAGGCTACTCTCCCCGGTTTGCTTGGCAAAAGGGGCTAAAAAACCGCAGTTGAAACAACTTGGCCAGTCATGTTGGTTGCTGGAGGAGGTACCGAACTCACAGCTGGAGCTATACACTGACACGGCAGGCTCCTGTGGTTTCGGTGTCTTTTTCCAAGGGTAGTGGTCTGCTGATTGTTGGCCAGCCTCATGGGCCCGCATGGATCTTTTGCGCAAACCTCACACTGCTGGAGCTCTTTCTGATTATTGTCGCCATTGAGCTGTGGGGCGAGCGTTTGCGCAATCGCCAGGTGGTTTTCTGGTCCGATAACATGAGCGTGGTGCAGGTGGTCAATCAACAGTCTGCCAGATCCCCTCCGGTCGTGTCGATGCTGCATTTTTTGGTTTTAAAGTGCCTTCAGTTTAACGTTTGCATTAGAGCTAGGCATGTCCCTGGAACTGCTAATGATATTGCCAATGCTCTCTCTCGTTCACAGCCCGATCGTTTCCGCACCCTCACCACGTCGGCTTCCCTGGAGGACCTCCCCTGTTCTGCCTACCTGTGGAACCTTGTTTCTGATGTTTGCCAGACCTTCTTCGGGGGTCGCTGTCCCCTCGGACGTGGGCGTTGTACTGTCGAGTGTGGGATAAATGGGTCCAGGTGTCGGGCGGTGAGTTTTCCATCTCGTCTTCACAGAAAAGACGCCAGGCTTTATTTTTCTTACATTGTTTATTTACTACAAAAAGGTTCTTCTGGTTCCACGGTTTCGTTGGCCATGTCTGCTTTGTCCTTCTGGTTTCAGCTCCTTGGGTGGGAGGACATCACAACAGCGTTCCCGATCTGTCGGGTCCTGTGGGGTTGGAGGCGTGCGACTTATTCCCGGCATCCGGTTTTCCTCCCTATTCTCTCTGGTATCCTTTCCCTGTGGCCGTCTGTTTGTTTTTCCCCGTTCGAGACCCTTCTCTTCCAAGTGGCTTTCTCGTGGGTGTTTTGCGGTGCCTTTCGCATCCGCAAACTGGGTTCAAAATCCATGTCCTCGCTGGGCGGCTTGGGCGTAGGACGTTACCTTCTCTGAGCTCTGCATGTCGGTTCTGTTGCACACATCCAAAAACCGACAGCTTTGGCCAGGGCAGAAGGGTCATTTTGTACCCTTGCGGGGGCCCCTTCTGCCTTGTTTCTTTGGCCGTTGAGACCGGATGGTGTTCACCTTAATGACATTGGGTTGGACATATTCAACCTTGGCCTGCAGCGAGGTGGGGAACAGGCGCTGGCTGCGGTGGGGCGCTCGTCAGTTATTAACTGACGGGCGGTTGGCGTTTTTCTTGACCTTGCCAGCAGTTAAAGTTGCTGTAGTGGGCTATGCCCTTGATGGAAAATTGGAAGTAGGCTGTCTGTCCAGCACTCATGATAAGGACAGGCCCCACTTCCCTCTTTTGGTTAAGTGCTCACAGTACAACTGTGACTGGCACTGATTAAATATGTTCACATGTTATGTGTTGGAATTTAATAAAGCTGTGGCCTTGCCCTTTCCAACCTAATGGTTGTAGGTGTTTTATTTAATGGGGTAAAAGGCAAGGGTGGTGGGGGATTTGATCCCTTGGTGTGACTGCGCCTCAGCAGTCAAGGAGAAATCTGAAGCCTGTGTGCTGTCACAGCTGACAGATATCTCCCAAGCAGCACACATGTCTGTCTATACAAACATCCCCAGATCCTCAGTCCAGATAATGTGAAGTCATTTATGACCATTCATTAACCCTGTCTGCATGTGGTGAGTCTACACCTCTGATTGCACAGACTCAGAGCCTGGATAACACAGGGTTACATGAATGGTCATACATTACCTTCACATCATCTGGACATACAGAGTGCTAGGAGCTGGCAGTTGTTTTCATTGAGTAGTACTGTTATAAATATTAGTGGATGAGTACAATAGCTTTTGTTTGATTATATAATCACTATTTCTCAGCCCCCAACTCCCCCCAGTTTGCATCACCCCCAGGCCACTTTATACATCCAGCTGGAAGACATCACTCAGAGCTGCTACCTACCCCCCAGCTGAGGGACATCCCCTCCGCACTCCTGTACATACTGCCCCCATCATACCCTCCACACTCCTCTCCTGTAGATACTTCCCCCATCATCCCTTCCGCACTCCTCTTGTACATACTGCCCCCATCATCCCTTCTGCACTCCTCTCCTGTACATACTGCCCCCATCATTCCCTTCCGCCCTCCTCTCCTGTACATACTGCCCCCATCATCCCATCCGCACTCCTCTCCTGTACATACTGCCCCCATCATCCCTTCTGCACTCCTCTCCTGTGCATACAGCCCACATCATAACCTTCGCACTCCTCTCCTGTGTATACTGCCCCCATCATAACCTCCGCACTCCTCTCCTGTGCATACTACCCCCATCATACCCTCCGCACTCCTCTCCTGTACATACTGTCCCCATTATACCCACCACACTCCTTCTGCCACTCTGCATGTCGCAAAGCTCGTAAAAGTTGTAAAGGTGTACTAAAGCGCTGATATGCTAAGTGAATAATAGTGAACAGATGTTTAAAATAGAATATAAAAAAATATTTTTTGGATATAATGTGAAAAATTGTGCAAAATATCGGGGATTGGATATAAGTAATTATACCAACAATCCTCAATTTCTAAAATGTGGGTGAAAAATAGGAACTAACCAAATAATTAAAAGCTGCTCTTATGTGAAAAAAGTGCTCTGATTACCACTAAAATAAAACTATTAATAAATGGATATAATTGTGCTTATAATTAACTTCCTAATAAATATTGTTAACATATACCGTGAAGTAAAAATATGTGATAAAGTGCCCCACAATCAAATGCAGAAATTAAAATATTACCACTAATAAAAATACTAAAAATCCATAGCTGTCTTTATAAAACATCCAGGTAAAATCCAGAAGAAAGATTAGAAGAATAATACCAGCATAAAAAATGATATATCTCAATCCTAATACATATCAAACAAATGTTTTCTGTTTGTTCAGAGGAAAACATCCATCATAGAGGTTTTTGTCAATTTCTTCAAACAATCAAAAACGGGGCTGCAAGTTTCAGCCCTGCAGTTCTGAGGCTTGTTAGATGGTGAATTAAAAATCCTCCCATTTCGTATTCATATTATAATAATGCAAAGAAAAAAGAAAAAAATATCATTGCGCAATGAAGCTACTTCATAAGATCATCTGCATCCGCAGCATATTCACTCACATTTCAAAGGGAAAATAGACAGCGCTTGTGAAGCAATCAGGAACAGTTTCGTTTTCCTTCCCTCACCGCTGACACTGTATCGAATGACGTCACTGGCTCCTCCAGACGCGTTGCGTCACATGCTATGTGACTTTATCAAGGGTCCAGGAATCCATTTTCTTTAATGGTACTCAAATATCCTTGCTCCCGGACATATCTAAGCTGACCCTGGACATGCGCCGTGCTCTGAAACCCCTTACTAGAGCTCTGCAAGAAAAACACATTAAATATCGCTGGGGATTCCCATTTAACCTGTCTGCGTCTCATGAAGGGAAGTCAGCAACATTCCATACATTGGGGGATTTACCAAAGTTCCTAGGAACATTCGAGCTACCACAGATCCCGGCAAAAATAACTCAAGAAGAACAAACGTTCTAAAGCAGAAGCTTCCAGGTCGACAGCCGGATGAATCCCTTCTCCCCACTCCTTCACTAACCACTCTTTTCTTCACAGGCCTCCAACCCGTGATGTCATCCCGGTTCCTAGTTATGTTGGGACTCTGAGCTGATATGTAATTTTCTCATGAAGGGAAGTCAGCAACATTCCATACATTGGGGGATTTACCAAAGTTCCTAGGAACATTCGAGCTACCACAGATCCCGGCAAAAATAACTCAAGAAGAACAAACGTTCTAAAGCAGAAGCTTCCAGGTCGACAGCCGGATGAATCCCTTCTCCCCACTCCTTGACTAACCACTCTTTTTCTTCACAGGCCTCCAACCCGTGATGTCATTCCGGTTCCTAGTTATGTTGGGACTCTGAGCTGATATGTAATTTTTACACTTTTGATTGCACTGGCAGACTTTTTTTATATCCTAGTAATGTGATATCCTTATGAATAAGAGTTACACCTGTCGGTACCCACTCACCTCACCCCTCCCTCCCCCCCTCTGTTTAATATTTGGTTATACTTGGCCTTGTTTGAAGCCAAGTGACAGACCCTCTACGCTGTCATCATGCACTGGGCTTTCCCGGGGTTCCCCCCCGGGGTAGCCTGCGTGAGAATAGATACATAAAATATAAGTTGCGGTGAAGGGTCCTGAGCTAACATGTTAAAATAAAAAGTAGGTTATTGTTGCCCGGTGTGTGCGGGCTCCTCCGTGCGCTGACGCGTACCCCCTCTTAGGTTTTCTCAGCACCCTTAGTGGTCTTCGCTGACTTGTTGATTACAACACTATAGTTAGGCCCCATTGGCCTTGGCTCTCTTCATTTCCTTTTTTTCTTCTTACCTTCACTTTTCCTATACCTCTTTTCTCTATGTTCACCACTAGACGGCGATCTCTCCATCTTTTTCTCCTTCCCTCCCTCCCCCTTTTTGAGGCAGCGGGCCTCACTTTTATCCCAGCTAACATTCCTCTCACATTATTTCTCTCATGGCAGCACAACCCTCCTTGAAAGTCTCTTCTTTAAATTGTAGGGGCCTTAATACCCCGGAGAAGAGACGGCAAATTTTGTACCATTTCCATAAACTTCGCACACAAATTCTCCTCCTCCAGGAAACCCACTTTAGATCAGATACTATCCCACATTTCCTACATAAGCAATACCCCACCTGGTTCCACAGCACTAATCCATCGGCTAAGTCCAAAAGGGTCTCCATTGCATTCCACGCCACGTTCACACCAGATGTGCTAGATTCCTACGTAGACCAACAAGGGAGATATGTTTTGCTCAAACTGTCATACATGAATATGATTTAAGCGGTTATTAACATATACTCTCCCAACCAGGATCAGCTACAATTTCTCGATTCGGTTACATCTCGCCTGAAACGCTTCAGCACGATTAACATGATCCTGGGAGGAGATTTCAATGCCGCCTTAATACTTCAACTGGTAAGTCCTCTGTTTCTCCAGCTTCACTGACCAAAATCCGAACAATTCTCACTGAGCTTTCTTTGGTGGACGTGTGGAGAGTTCTTCACCCCTCCGCCAAAGACTACACATACTATTCCCCCGTACATTCATCCTATAGCAGACTGGATTACATTTTCATTTCCCAATCATTACTGGACTACAAACCGGACACTTCCATAGGCCTTACTCTTTGGTCTGATCACGCTCCCATCCACTTGAGCTTAGGTGTGTGCAGGACATCATACAGACTATTAAACACTTTGTAACCGATCACGCACATGATGATACTAATCCACTTACTAAGCACTTAAATGTGTCCTCAGGGGTAAATTTATTCAACATGGCTCCAGACTAAAACGAGAGCGTACAGCGGACATCGCACGCCTCCTCACCACCATTGCTGCATTGGAAGATTCACACAAACAGAACCCTGACACGGTCACACAACCAGACCTGACTAATGCCAGGAGAGACCTCCTGCAAATTTTTGCGGGGCATTCTTTGGTGGCAAAGAACAAGGAGCATTTCTTACATTACTCTCAAGCTAATAAATGTGGTAGACACTTAGCAAATACGTTACACCCTCGACAACTCAGGAAACCTATCCCTTTGATCAATTCAGCCACTAAAGGGAAATTAATGAATAACTCGGCCATAGCTGAAGAATTCCGCCAATATTACGCTACTCTATATAATCTACCCCCACAGACATCAACATTCAAACCCCACGTAGGTATCCCTCCGCCAGACCTCCCTTTGTATATCCAAGAAACCGCCCTTCCCATTATCCCTTCCTCCGATTCAGAAGATTTGGAGTCTGCCCTCTCTGATACAGCCCCGGTCCGGATGGGTTTTCCCCACGTTTTTATAAAACATTCCCACTTTTATTATCACCTCTCCTAGCGAAGGCATTTTCCGCGATAGATGGGACTATAGCCCCTTCTACAACCCTCCTCCAAGCCCAAATTGTAGTTCTCCCGAAACCGGACAAGGCCCCGCTTTATGCCCTAACTATAGACCGATATCCCTATTAAATATTGACCTAAAACTGTTCGCCAAGATTCTTGCCAATCAACTATCACCATTCCTACCCAACATTATACACAGAGACCAGGTGGGCTTTGTCCCTGGACGAGAAGCTAGGGACAACACCACCAAAACCATACACCTTATAGCATACGCTCAACATACTCATATTCCAACTTGCCTTCTCTCCTGCGATGCAGAGAAAGCTTTTGATAGGGTCAGTTGGTCCTTTCTTCATTCCACCCTCTCTCAGATAGGATCAGGACCTAGAATGTTAGCACGTATCATGTGCCTCTACTCGAAACAGACGGCCATTATCTTGACGAATGGTACACAATCAGACAAATTTTCGATCACCAATGGCACAAGGCAAGGCTGTCCGCTTTCCCCTCTACTGTTTGCCTTAGTGATTGAGCACTTAGCCCAAGCTATCAAGATGAATCCAAATATGCACAGCATTCAGACACCCTCTTCCCAATGTAAACTTTCCTTATACGCGGATGATCTACTTCTTTATGTGACCCAACCCCACATTAACAGATTCAGCCACTTTAGTAACTAAGTTAAACGTCTCTAAAACAGAAGCACTGAATCTTTCATGAACACAACATACCCTGACATCTCTCAAAACCAACTTCCCATTTCAATGGCAGACGTGTTCCATCTCATATCTAGGCACAGCTATTCCCAGATGTATATCAGAGATCTATGCCCTAAATTTTAGCCCTCTCCTAACTAAGCTGCGACGCCTCTGAGGACCAGAAGGACCTACCGGTGTCATGGTTTGGTCGTATGAGCACATTAAAAATGGACATACTTCCAAAATTACTATATTTATTTCAAGCACTTCCGATTGCTCTCCCGTCTGCCTTCTTCCGTGCCCTCCGCTCTATGGCAATTCACTTTGTATGGAGGGGGAGCCACCCCAGACTGAAACATAAGCTTTTATGCGCCCCCACTTCTAAAGGGGGGGTTGGCTTACCTGATTTTGAGGTATACCATAACTCAGCAGTAATCTCCCGAGTACTGGAGTGGTTCCCTCGCCCTCTGACCAAAGCATCAATCTTAGTGGAACAAGACATGTCCTCAGACGACCTCAGGGCACTCCTCTGGGGATTCGATAAAACTCATAAATCCATTCCAATGTTATCCCCCCTCACCAGAGATGCCTTGGCGATTTGGTACCGAAGAAGGGAGACATACTCACTGTCCACCAAACCGAGCCCCCTCACACCCCTATTTGACAACCCGTCCCTCCCAGAAGGTAGATTTGCACACAGTTTGGACAGCTATGCTAGAGATCCCTGGCCCACAGCACAACAATTTGTAGATGCTGAGAGCGGCACCTTCGTGACCCACCACAGCACTGCTTCCTTTAGGGTTACGTGGCTTACCCGTCTACACTTGACCTCCTATTGCAAGAAACTGCACGGCTCCAATCTAATCCACAGACCTTTGACTGGGTTTGAGCAGTTAAGTACTTCCACTGAAACCCCACGTCATACCCCATCACTGATCTATAAGTTGATCCTAGACCACACCTATGACACTCTTGCTAAATACACCACTACATGGTTGGAGGAGTTTGGGAGGGACGTTACAAAGGCGGAATGGGGTAAGGCTTTTCTCTTTACCCATAAATCGTGCATCTCGAGTTATACTCAGGAAAAAAAATTATAAATTGCTATCAAGGTGGTATCGGGTCCCAACCACTCTCAGGAATGTGTTCCCTTCGGCAACCGATATCTGCTGGAGATGTAACTCTGCAATGGGTACGTATAAGCATATCTGGTGGGATTGTGATGTGATCCGGCCACTTTGGACACAAATTTTTCAAATCTATAATGAAATATATGACAAATTCCTCACGCCCCCCCCTGTTATAGCACTTCTTCCCATACTGCCCGGGACCATTAAATCCCAAAAACATAGCCTCCTCAAATTTTTCCTAAGTGCAGGGAGACAATTAATTCCCAGACACTGGAAAACTACCTCCTCTCCTTCCCTCATTGAGTGGGTGGCCGAGATAAATGACATTATGCTGATGGAGGAGATGCAGGCTAAATCTATAGAAAAAGAAGCAAAGTTTTCATTCATCTGGAGTATCTGGAGGCATTACTCTACTTCAGACAAATTGAAAAACAGACTCTCATCAGTAAGAACATCTTGAGAGATAGGGGCTCCCCAATTCCTTTTTACTTTTCTGTAAGTGCCCTACCCGCAAGGATGTGAGGCCCGCTGCCTCGACTTCCCAAACCCCCCCCCCCCTCACTCCCCTCGTTGGGGTTCCCCCCTTTACCAACTTTTTTCTTTTGCTCTCTCTTCTCTCCTATCCCTACTTTTTTGATAGTTATTCCAGGTGTTAATAAATACTCTTGACTACCGGTATTTTTAATATAGGTAGCCAAGACACTTGAAAATGCTCTTAACTCTGGTCCTGACGTTGCATATAGATACTTCTGCCCCCTCGGTTTCCGGAGCAGCAGGATCCCATTGGGGCTTCCACGCCAGGGGTGTGGGCAGACACACAAATACCAGTATTATATCGGACCCATCCTGTCATGGACACCTTTTCCAGTCATCATTATGTATGTAATGGAATGCACTATGTTGATGTTCACACATTTCATTTTTATTAGATCGGTACACCCTCTGTTTGGAGTCTGATCTAGTTCTTGTTCTTTTATGTTAAAAACGTGCTAAAACAATAAAGATTTTTTAAACGTAAAACACTGGCTAGGCACACAGTTAAACTTTTGATCACCCCTGATGTTAACCCCTTCCCAGGTGAAAGATTATGTTAAGCACCTATCTTGTTTCTGTCAGCCATCTTAATATTCACATATTTCCATTTCTGATATGTACAGTTAGAATACCTCTTTAAACTTCACAAATATCTGTCTCAGCATGAGATTCTTCTAAATGAACTGTTCTCACATAATTCTTATCTACACTTTCACACATTCTTTTACATTCCTTTGTATCTAGCAGCTGATAACAAAGAACGAAGAGTATTTGTTTTAACTAGTTGGAACTGCATATGAAATTAATATCTACTGCGCATGTCTTATTATGAATCTTCTGTGTGACTCGTAATTTGCTATAAAGACGCTATGATGCAAATCAAATACAGTCATGTCCCAGACATAATACTGTGTGTGTCGTTCTTGGGACTTGGCTCCGGATATATCTGAAATTGCATGGTACATCGATCTGAGGTCTGAGAGGTTAAAAAGGGACCCCCCCTAGACACAGGATTAACCCTTTCAGCACTGGGAGCTCGTCCGGAGCTGGAAGTCTACCTTTACAGCAACGGACTCGGTAAGTGAATCTTATTCTTACTGGAAGAAATTGACTTGCCGGGGCCCGTATGGCTTCCACCCCATAGAGATTGCTGATGGGCTATAGAACCTCTCATAAGTAAAAGTTGACCGGTCATATAAATAGTGTTTTGGGGACACTTGAAAAGGTTTTGGTGACCTTAAGAGAATTTTACAGAGTACTCTAGAAGTTTTAGTTCTGTTAGGAGCAGAACAAGAGACTGATGATCGATGTATTGTGTAAACTTTGTATGATTGTCTAACTGCTTTAACTGCTTTAAAAGTATCATGCTGGATGAATTGTGCTGAGTGTATATGTGGACTGCTATTTTGTTTCAAGAACCACAGAGCATATTTGGTGAGTAATGTCCCCTGAGGTTATATGAAGCAAGACAGCAGGTCCGTGAACAAGGTTGTGTATTTATTGTATGTCCAAAAACTCTTGAATTTGTTCCAAATTTATTCTGTTAAGGAAAATAAATTGGTGTAGTTGGCAGGATACTCTGGCTAACTCTTGATCAAAACATGCTATTTAAATAAATTATTTTTGCTACTGACATCTCTTGCGCAAGGGAAGTCAGGTGCAAAATTTGGATATTTGGCTTTTTGCCAACAGGGTTCAAGTGCCAATATCTCCCTAACCATAATAGATAGTGGGGCATTGTTTGTGGCATTAGTACTACTGCAATTGAAGGCACTGTTTGAACCTGTTGGCACTCTGCCAAAAAATTTGAAATACAGATAAAAAATAGGATTTTTAAAACAGCTTACCTGTAAAATCCTTTTCTTGGAGTACATCATAGGACACAGAGCCTCAAGTAATTACTTGGTGGGTTATGGGCCTACCTTCAGGTGTTGACACTGGTATAACCAATACAGGAAGTTGACTCCCCTATATAACCCCTCCTCCTTCCAGGAGTCCTCAGTTTTTGTAGCCAAGCAATATAAGTAATATACTCTCACCCCAAAAAACAGAGGGGCGGGAGCTCTGTGTCCTATGATGTACTCCAAGAAAAGGATTTTACAGGTAAGCTGTTTTAAAAATCCTATTTTCTTTATCGTACATCATAGGACACAGGGCCTCAAGTAATTACTTGGTGGGATGTCCCATAGCAATGCTACTTGAGGGGAGGGAGACACAACCCGTAGGGCACCCCCAGACCTTGAGGAATTATACTGCTGCTTGCAGCACACTGCGCCCGAAAGCGATATCCTCATTCCATTTTACATCCACTTGATAAAATTTTGTAAATGTATGCACTGAAGACCAAGTCGCAGCCTTGCAGATCTGAGACATGGAGGCCTGGTGACGCACTGCCCAAGAAACACCAACCGCTCTGGTAGAGTGCACCTTAACTTGAAAAGGAGGAATCTTTCCCTTTAAATCATAAGTTCAAATTATAACTTGCCGGAGGGGGGCGTGGCCGGATGTGAGCGAGGCGGCTAGGTTTTCTTCAGAGCTCCGTCCATCCTGACACTCATCCGTAACTTTGGAGCAGCCAGATCCGTACAAAAACATCACAATCTACTGGGGGAAGGTGAGAGGATCGCAAAGATGCCATCCGCGGCCTCCAAAATGCAGCAGAGGGGTCACAATGACCAGCGCAAGACCCGCTCTGCAAAGGAGACGGACAGAGGCTCTGCCCCCGCCATCTTGTCTTCCCGGAAGCCAGCACACGGCGCCCTGCAATCACCCTCCATGATGGCGCAGAAAGAAAGCACAGAGGAGCCGCTGGCGGACACAGAGGAATCGGAGGAACATGCTGTGGCGGTGGATACGGAAGCGATCACCAGACCGATCCTGGATGCCATCAGCGCCAGTAAGTCTGAATTAATGGGGAGAATTGACCACCTATCTTCAGAATGCACATTAATTAGACATGATCTGGACAAAATCAGAGGTCGGCTGACCACAGTGGAGGACAGGGTCTCAGGGGTAGAAGACACATCTCACACCCAGAGCAATCAGCTAGCGGAACTCCGTGGCCTAGTAAACTCCCTGCAGCGCAGAGCAGACGACGCCGAAGACCGCCAAAGAAGGAACAACGTTAGGGTGGTCGGCCTGCCAGAGGGAGCCGAGGGGGACAGGCCTGCATTATTTGCGGAGGAATTCTTTGCAAAACCCCTTTCACTGGATGATTTACCCCCCACCTATGTAGTGGAAAGAGCACATAGAGTCCCCACAGGGAAAAGACCACCGGGAGCCTTCCCTAGACCCTTTCTGGTGCGATTCCTAAATTACAGAGACAGGGACATGATCCTGACACAATCCAGAAAGGCTAAGGAGCTAAAATTTGAAAATGCCAAGATAATGCTATTCCCTGACTTTTCTGCAGCCACTCAACAGCAGCGTCGCTCTTTTAATGATGTAAGAAAACGCCTAAGGGAGAAGGAAGTGCAATACAGTATGCTATATCCCAGCAGGCTCAGAATTCAGTTTAAAGGCAATGTGAGATTCTTTGATAACCCCGCTGAAGCATGCGAATGGATGGATAAGGAACTCTCCTGAACCCAGGGTTCTGAGGAAGGACAACGGAATAGGCTGATGCAGTTGAATTGTTGTTTAAAGACAAAACTGTTGAAAAATTGGTTGTAAGTCGTCACACTCATTCCAGCGATGGGAGTCTACGGACTGCCATTTTATTGTACACCTGTCATGGCGCCATGAGGATGAATCCTACAGTTGGGAAAATGGTGTCCTCAAGACCGCCCCTGAAATCAACATCACTATCGGAAGGAGATGACATTTCAATCTAGGACCAAGAAGCTGGAGTATATCCTAAACCTCAGTCCCTGTGATCTCATGGAACACTAAATGTAATTTGCCCAGAAGACCTCTGTCGTAAGGGAAAAATGCTTTATATTTTATATATGGAAGGAAGAAGAAAAAGAGAAAAATCTTTTCTATTTTTTCACATCCAAGAGGATTTTTTTATTTTTTATTTTTTTTATTCAAAAGCCTCTATTTTTCCATATTTTTATTTTTTTATTTTATACTATTCACTATTTTTGATTGTTTTCCTATAAAGAGGAGGGAGGGGGACTATTGCTAGGGCCCCCCTGTCATATAAATACCCGCTAGCCCCCTTACAAATCACGTGCTCCAAGAACCATCTTGCCCGGAGCACCTTGAAGAAGGACGAATATTACACCTGAAGAGCTGTCGAACTTTCGCCGGATGCGGCAGACGTCTAAGTTATTTTTTGATTTTTCGTTTTTTGGGATAAAGCTACATGCCAGACTTTTTTATGTTCGGTTGGGGTTGTTCACTGGCATAATAGCAGAGGGGGGAGGGTATAGAAAACTTGTCACGGCTCAGATGGGCTCAAGTAATCTGGATTTCACAATGTATTGGTACAAAATGCATCGATGGGAAAGTGTTCCTGTAAAAGGAAACAACGAATATTACTATCACGCCAATGGCAGGAACGGATAATTTGCACATAGTGTCTTGGAACGTCAGAGGCCTGAATAATCAATTTAAGAGGGCCTCGGTGTTCCAATACCTAAAACAAGCTAAACCACACATAGTTTTCTTGCAGGAAACCCACTTAGACGGTGGCAAGGTGATGTCTCTCCGCAAACCATGGATACAAAAAGCTTTTCACTCCACATACTCTACATTTGCTAGGGGGGTGTCTGTATTGGTTAGCAAATCAATTCCGTGTAACATACACCAAATAATAACTGATCCTAATGGAAGATATGTGGCAATGGTATTGGATGTGTATTATAGTAGAATGTTACTGGTAAATGTCTATGTTCCTCCTCCATTCCAGATTCAATTGCTTTATGACTTATTGACCCGCTTGGCCCAGTTTCTGCATCTCCCTGTGCTCCTGATGGGAGATTTCAATGCGATACTTGATGCGGCATTGGACTCTTCCAATCCGGGCAGAGCGAGTTCAGCGGACCTGTGTGGATGGGCCACGATGGCGGGCTTAACAGAATTGTGGAGATGGAAACATCCAGCGGAAAGAGGGTATTCTCACCTGTCAACAACCCACAGGTCGGCAGCAAGGATTGACCTTGCATTTGGTAATAATCAATTATTACAATACGTGAATAAGGTGGTATATTTGGCTGGCGGCCTGTCGGATCATAATCCTCTCTCTCTGGCTCTGTCCCTTCCAACCGGAGCAAGGGGGAGAGGATGGAGACTCTCGACTGTTTGGTTACAGAATGAGCAGGTGGCAACCCAGGTAGAGAAAGTTATCAACTCATACTGGGCGGATAACTCGGAATCTGCCGAACCGAACATGGTGTGGGACGCTTTCAAGGCGGTGGCCAGGGGGGAATGCATATCGGCTATAAAAACTGAAAGAGTTAATCAAAATGAGGAAATGGAAATTCTAAAACAGGAGGAGAGAGAGTGTGCACAAGTTCATGCTGAATCCAATACGGGGTCCTCCTACGACGCACTGCTGGAGGCAAGACGGCGACTGTCTATACATATAAAGGGTTTAACTAGCTCGGACTCGACTAGGGCGGCACATAGGGTGTTTGCGGAGGGGGACAAGAATGACAGGCTCCTGGCAATGTTAGTGGCTGACCAATCACCCCTTGCTCATATACCGGTGATTAAAAACAAGCAGGGCTTTTTGGTCAATGAACCGACAGCCATAATGCAGGAGTTTGTTGATTTCTTCTCCTCCCTTTATTCACCAATACCCGACTATGATACTGAGGAGATGCACAGACTTCTGGAGGGATTATGTATCCCAAGACTGTCCGACACTGACTGTCAACTTTTAGAGGCAAATATAACTATTAAAGAAATACAGGCAGAAATCTTTGCTTTCCCGTCTAACAAGGCTCCAGGGCCTGATGGGTTCCCCATCGACTTTTACAAGGATAATATAGAGCAGTTGGCGTCCAGATTTCAATGGCTAATAGAGCATTGTCACAAAACTTCAACACTCCCCAATTCTATGCTGGAGGCTTACATGATCTTATTATTAAAGCCAGGGAAGGATCCCACGGAATGCGCATCATATAGACCAATAGCACTTTTAAACACGGACTTAAAGATTCTAACCAAAATTCTGGCAACGAGACTTGCGACGGTGATCCCGGCCATAGTAAACATTGACCAAACGGGTTTTATGCCAGGCAAGTCGACAGATACAAATTTGAGGAGACTATTTACACACCTACAACTGCCACCCACGGACTCTGAGACGAGGATAGTGGTATCCATAGACATAGAAAAAGCATTCGACTCAGTCGACTGGGTTTTCATGTTTAGAGTGCTAGAGGCTATGGGTTTCGGGCCAAATTTCAGGAAGTGGATCCATATGCTCTACAGAAATCCAAAGGTGGCTGTTAGATTGGGGTCTGCGGTATCTAATTTTTTTGAGGTGGGCAGGGGCACTAGACAGGGGTGTCCATTATCCCCCTTTTTGTTTGCCCTGGTAATGGAACCTATGGCCATTGCACTCAGATCCTCGAGTGAGGTGAGGGCGGTTAAAGTGGGTACGATTCATGAAACGTTGGCTCTCTATGCAGACGACATGCTTCTGTTCTTGAATGACCCGGATACCTCACTAAGAGCGGTCCTAGAAATCCTAAATAAATTTGCCCACTTCTCGGGGCTCAGGGTTAACTGGAGCAAGTCATCCATCTTGCCTATAGACATCAAGGCAAAGGACAGAGCGGACCCCAGTCTTCCACTACAATGGGTTAACTCACTCAAATACCTCGGAGTAAAAATAACAGCAAAAGTGCAGGATTACTTCAAGCTAAATTTAATACCATTGCTGACTCTCATTAAACAAAAATTTCAGGCATGGGCCAGATTGCCCCTTTCCCTGATAGGCAGAATATGCCTTATAAAAATGAAAATTTTACCGGTAATCCTGTACTTTCTCAGACATGCCCCGGTTTGGATACCCAAGACATACTTCAAGAGTATAGATAGTCTGATAGTCTCATTTTTGTGGACACCCAAGCTCCCTAGAGTGGGTCTCAGAGTCCTCCAGGAGCCTAGTGCACAGGGAGGGCTAGCGTTACCGGACTGGCATAAGTACTATCTAGCAGGACAAATGGTATTTGCCCGCAGATGGCTACTGACAGATGATGGGGACGCAGCGACGGTTTTGGAGGCGGCCCACCTGGGGTCGTACGAAAGCCTGCGACTGGCCCTATTTAGGGGTACAAAGTCAGACCTACCACTTACTGAAACAATGACAGCCACAATAAGAGCGTGGGGACTGGCAGTGAAACTGGCGTCTCCTAGCTTTCTGGGTTTCTCACCGTCATCACCATTGTGGATGAATCCCCTACTACCGCAGTTTTACAATCTCCCAGATCCAATGATATGGGCAGTGAGAGGTATTAAAACACTGAAGGATATCACATCATTTGGTGAACTCTTGACTTTCCCGCAACTTAAGGCCAGACATGACCTACCGAACTCATATCTCTTCCGTTTCTTCCAAATCAGGCATGCCTTCCAGGAACAATTTAGGGAGAGGAGGGTGGAATCCCTGCCCTCGTCTCTCGAATCTCTTTTATCAGACGAAGAACTGCCCAAAGTCCTCTCAGTGACTTACAAGGAATTCTTTAAGACTACCCCTAAAGCAGTTCTTAAATGCAGAACAAACTGGGAGAACGAGGTTCCAGAGTTGCAGGGGGAGGATTGGGATGACTTATGGACACAACCTTTTCAATACTTAGTTGCGGCAAGGGACAGACTGATCCAATTTAAGTTTCTCCATAGAAGCTATTATACACCGGCCAGACTTGCAAAAATGTATGGTGGAGCCACAGCACAGTGTTGGAGATGCTCTTTCTCTCCAGCAAATGCAGAACACATATTTTGGTCATGCCCGCATATCCAACCATATTGGAAAGAAATCACGCAGTGCATCTCAGACCTGATCTCAGTCCCTATCCCAGTGACAGTAAAGGTTTGCTTGTTGGGGTTGGTAGAGGACTTGGTTCCAACTAGGGCGATGAGAACGTTAATTACTATTCTCTTATTTTACGGGAAAAAAGCGATCCTCCTTAAATGGAAAAACAAGAACGCTCCAGAGGGCAGGTTTTGGAAACAGTTAGTTAACAATATGCTTCCGTACTACAAGACAACTTATAGAGCAAGGGGCTGTGAGAAAAAATTTGACAAAATATGGAAGGTTTGGTGGGAATCTAGCAACACGGTGGGATAAATGATCTGATCCATGAAATACATAGTTGGATAGAACAACACTAAAAAGATAACCTATTAAGGAACAGACTACTATATGCACTAGTGGGGAGGGGAGACAGAACCAAAAGAATTAGATAAGGAGGTGGTAATAAAAGTGATAATACAATGGTAAAAAACTAAAAACTATGAAAAGCAAATATAAGTAATTATTCTGTTAAGAAATGTCTCTGAGCTGTGACAAGTTTAAGGGGGAGGAGGGAGGGGGGGAGGGAATGTGGAAGGTCGGGGTAGGCTTAGATTGTATTCTGGTAGGGTTTAGACATGGTTAAGGCCCTGCGAGGCAAGTTGTCACTGGGTAGGTGCCACAAGACACACCCAGCTGTATATTAATGTGTTGAAAACTCAATAAAAAGAAATTTTCAAAAAAAAATTATAACTTGCCGAATCCACTTAGCCACAGTGTATTTTGACGCTGTCTGTCTTTTTTTAGGACCCTCTAGCAGAATAAATAAGACATCAGTCTTACGAATCTGAGCAGTTTTCTTTAAATAGATCTTCACTGCTCTCAGCACATCAAGACAATGTAGTGACTTTTCTTCTTTGGAACATGGTTTTGGAAAAAACGATGGCAGGACAATATTTTCATTCAGATGAAACCCTGAAACCACCTTTGGCAAAAAGCATGGACGAGGGCGTAACACCACTCTGTCCTCATGATAAATTCCAACATGGTTTTGGAAAAAACAGCAGGACAATATCTTGTTCAGGTGGAAACCTGAGACCAATTTTGGTAAAAAACCCTGGACGAGGGCCCAACACCACTCTGTCCTCATGAATAACCAAATATGGCTCTTTACAACAAAGAGCAGTCAATTCTGAAACCCTCCTTGCTGAAGATATAGCAACCAAAAATATCAGCTTCCTAGTCAGAAGGACTAAGGAAACATGCTGTAATGGTTCGAATGGCGGTTTTTGTAACACTGACAAAACTAAATTCAAGTCCCGAGGGCTTAAGGGTGATTTAACTGGCGGATTAATCCGCATCACTCAACACATGAAACCCCGGACTAAAGAATGCGTAGCAAGTGGTCTTTGAAATAAAATTGATAAGGCTGAGACTTGGCCCTTAATAGTACTCAGGGCCAACTTCATCTCTGCGCCTACTTGTAGAAAGGCAAGAATTCTGCCTCTAATATATCTCAGAGGGTGCCAACCCTTGGATTCACACCAGGAAACATAAGCTTTCCAGACTCTATAATATATAGCTCTAGAAGCTGGCTTCCTAGCATTAAAGTAGAAATAACTGCCCTGGAAAGCCCACGTCTTTTCAGAATGTGGGTCTCAATAGCCAGGCCATTAAATTTAGCATTCGTAAAGTAGGATGGAATATCGGCCCCTGTGAGAGCAGGTCTGGCCTAAGTGGAAGGGACCACAGGTCCTCCACTGCCATCTTTACGACCTCTGCATACCACGACCTTCTGGCCATGCTGGTGCTGCGGGAATTACCGGTTTTCTTTCCAGCTTGATCCTGCAAAGGAGTCAAGGCAGCAACTGAATAGGGGGAAATGCATAGATCAGTAAAAGCTGATCCCACAGTATCATCAACGCATCTGTTCTGCATGCGAATGGATTCTTTGTTGTGGACACAAAGTTGAATAACTTTATGTTGCACTGGATGCTAGAAGATCTACATCCGAGTCCCCCATCCTTGACAAACAGCCCGAAACATGTCAGGGTATATAGACCATTCCCCTGGGAATAATCTGCTGGTGGCACATGTAGTGCGCGTGCCAATTCTCTATTCCCGGAATGAAGACTGACGATAGGCACGGAATATTTCTTTCTGCCCAAGTTAGAATATAGTTCACTTCTCTCTGCACTGAGAGATTCTTGGTGCCCCCTTTTGGTTATTGATATAGGCCACAGCCGTGGCATTGACGGATTGGATCCTGTCGGGACAATCCCTTAACCTGGAAGTCCAGGCTTTTAGAACCAGATGCACTTCCAGAATCTCTAGGATGTTGATGGGCAAGGCTCTTTCGGTTCTTGAACACTGTCCTTGAACAGTTGTCTTCTCTGTCATTACCACTTTCCAGAAAAGTGGTTTGAAGTATTTACCCTTTAGGACATTCTTTAGTAACCACCAATTGAGGCTTTGGGACACCCTTGGGGACAGCCGCATTGGCAAGTCCAAAGCTTGGATCGTT
Source organism: Lithobates septentrionalis (assembly GCA_037952835.1). Classification (NCBI taxonomy): domain Eukaryota; kingdom Metazoa; phylum Chordata; class Amphibia; order Anura; family Ranidae; genus Lithobates; species Lithobates septentrionalis. Next base: position 2,009,879 of record JBBDGP010001095.1, on the reverse strand, counting down.
TTGTTCCAAGAAAATAGAATACTGTTTTGCAACAGTCTCGAATGGAACTGGGCAAAGGGAACTGCTTCAAAGGTGAATGGAGCGACCTCCTTTTGACCCGACCATCCGCACCAACACTTTTATAGAGTGGTGTTTTGTTTTTTTTTCTGGGCAAAAAGACCCTTTTTCTGGGCTGTATCTATGATCAGACCCAAATACTGCAGCCCTTTTTTAGCGATTTTAATGGAGACTTTACCAAGTTGAGAATGCAACCCAGACCTTTCCAGGTAACTGGTTGTAATGCGTACACCTTACTCCAAACAGCGATTGGTCTATTAGCAATATATCGTCTAGGTATGCCAAGACTGTTTAAGCCCTGTGCCCTTGACCTGGCTACAGGTGGGGCTAGCACCCTTGTGAACACTCGAGGTGCTGTAGCTAGCCCGAAGAGCAAGGCTATAAACTGAAATGCTGCTGTTCTACTTCAAACCGCAGAAACCTTTGGTGAGCGGGAAATATATGGACATGCAGATATGCATCCCTGATGCCGATAGGTGCCAGAAGTTTTCCACCTTGCAGGATAGAAACTACTGACTTGATCAACTCCATAGAAAGGAGCGGATCTTCAGGAACAGATTTAGATTCTTTTAGATCTAGAATGGATATGTTGAATTTCTGCAGGACTCTGTACATGTACAGGAAACGCATGAAAAAGGCAGTGAAGGTTCCAAGGAACCTAAGAAAAAACAGAACTATCAGCTGACTCTACTGGAGGTAGATTGAAAGAGGCACAAATCATCTCTGTAAGAGGTTTGTACCAGCAATTTCTCAGATTGCGAGGCTGAAAAAAAGTTCAACTCTAGTTGTCTTCTCTGCAGAGGAGTACTCGGTTTGCCTTTCTTCCCGATTACCTGAGGGTAATCCTTCATCCTCTACCCACTGTTCCCTTGATAAGGGATCTTAGGTGGGGGAGGGGGGCCTAACACGCTTCTCATCCTTGGATAGCGGATGCGATTAAAGTCGCTAATTTTCCTTCTAGGCCCTGCAGGGCGGAGGAAAAACGCATCTTCAATCATGTATACAGGGGCTGAATATTTTCTCCTCTTAGGCTCAGTTTCCACTATTGCAACCCTAAAGTTGCGTGATTTTACTGTGATCCTTTGCTGCCGAGAATACGTTGGGCGCAATTTTGATACAATGCCTGTGTATTCTAGAGGTTTATGGACCTCAAGTCGCATCAAAGTGGTACCAAAGTGCAGGGACTACCTTGAAGTCGCACAGATCTGAACAGTATTTCTTGGAAATTATGCCCTAGAGTCTGACGGTGGAGGCCGTCACCGCTGCCTAGAGGCAGCTGCCCCTGCGCAGGGGAAGGAATCTGTTTAAGTGACTTGTCCAAGGTCACAAGGAGCCAACGTGAGGACGAGGTCCCACGTCTTTCAGGAAGCCTCCCATGGCTATGCTGGCCGTCAGAGTAGGTAACCTGTAAGGAGTGGCTCCTTCACTAGTGAACGTCGACATGTGGATCTGAACCCATGTCTGTCAGGAAGTCTCCCATGGCTGCACTGGCCGTCAGAGTACTTACCTGTGAGCTGTTGTGGCTTCACTTTAAATAAAAGGACATTTATACCTTCTACTGGACAAAAGCGCTTTACTGCTAGAAATCATTTGGATGTATTTCACCAAACCTTCCCCAATGAAAAGGGAAACTAGTCAGACACCCCCTTTTTTGCAAGATGCTTCGGCTGACCAACCCTTTTAACCACAGGGTCCTAAACATGTGTTTTAGCACAAGCGCAAGGCGAGACGCCTGGTGGATAGGGTCTTTTATGGCATCTATGGCGAAACATAGCGCCATTGGTAGGAGGATTTTAACTAAAAAATTCCAACTCCTTATCTATTGGTTGCTTAAGCATTTATGCATCTTTATTGATGCTGGAAATCGCAGCGTCTACTGCTGGTATTTCCAACCCTTGTGAATTTTTCCTCCAAGATATAGAACTGAGAAACTCTTTGGAGGGAAACAAATGCTTATCCAGATGATCCCATTCAGCATAAATTAGCGCTGTAAAAGGTTTTTTTTTTTTTTTTTTTTTTTTTTTAAACCAAAGGAGGGACCTAGACTTTCAGCTTACTCTGTTAGGAGTAGTATAAAAAGTGGAATGAACCATCTCTGTAAGAGTTTGTACCATCAATCTGTCAGATTGTGAGGTTGCATAAGGTTCATCAACTGTTGTTTCCTCCACAGAGGAAAATTTGGCTTTTTTTTCCCCGTGATCACCTGAGGATAACACCTCATCCTGTGCCCACTGTTCCCCTGGAAAAAGGGGTTTGAGGTGGGGGAGGGGGATCTAGCATGCTTCCTATCCTCTTGGATGGAGAATGCGATTAAAGACGCTAATCTTCCTTCTAAGCCCAACAGGGCAGAAGAGAATGCATCTTCAGTCACATACACAGGGGCTGAAGTGTGAGAAGCAGTTGCACCACCAATTGCTTCCAATGACTCACCCTGGCTTGCCATGTCAGGTATCTCCGGAGAGGATGACAGTGTGGAGGCATGACTGGAGTTCCCAGTGCCTGGGGGTGGAATCCTTGGTACCTTTGTGGTACACTGGAAATCAAATGTGCTAAGCACAACAGCAGAGGCACTTTAACAAAATATGGTATTTGCTGAACAATAGTTTTAGCAAAAGAAAACAATGTCACCATAAGGATCAGCCTTTGATGCTGAGTACCATAATATTTCCTGCGCTGGAAATGTCTGTTTACACACCTTTACATGCCCAGCTCTTCTGTGTCTTAGTGTGACAGACTTCGGTCTTTAGCATATGAACTGAGAGCATCTGTGTTAAAGCGGGGTTCCACCCAAATTTTGAACATTATCTCTATGCATTCTCTTCCTGCCTAGATGCTGACATGCTGTGTAAAAAAATTTAAATCGCCGTAATTACCTTTTTTTTCTAATCTTCTTAGCACTTCCTGGTTTTCCTCCCATGGGAGTAGGCGTGTTTCTAGCCTCTCCCAGACCTCCCACAGTCCCCTGGGAGCTAGTCTCAGGCTTCCCAGCATGCATTGTGCAACTGCGTCATCACAACATCTCGGTGAATGCTGGGAGCACAGCATTCACCGCATCCAGGAAATACATGCTTGTGGGCTTCAAATGCCCACAATGAAGATGGAAACCGCCTTCAGTGAATTTTATAAGTTATTCTTTACAACAAAATCGGACACAGGCGGACTTATTACACAAAACATGTGAGTAGATAATCATGAGAAGAAAAGTTTGTGAATAAACTCCAAAAAAAAAAAAAACGATAGATAGGTGGACCCCCGCTTTAAGCTTCAGGTAAGAACCTGATTACACATAAGTGTCAGCTGTTACTGCACCTCTCCAGGAGGAGAGGGGAGGGGGAGGGGAATTTTTATCAGCAGTGTTTGTTAAGCTCCTAGTTTTAAAGGAAGACTTCACTTTATACAAAAAAATGCAAATGGCTGGTTTTGTATGTTCATAAACTACTGCTGTAACCCCTTTAGATCCCTCAGAAGAGGAACACCATCTGTTCAATTAAGAACTCCCCTCTGGCTGCAGGGACCACACCCGCTGCGTTAGCCAGACACAGCTGCTGAAAAAGCATTGTACTAGGTAAGTGTAATATACTCCCTCTAGAGGAGACATTTTAAGGCATACAGTTATACATATATATATATATATATATATATATATATATATATATATTTTTATTTATTTATTTATTTATTTTTTGAGAAAAAGGCATAGGTGGACTTTTTACAGTTCCTAGGCTTCTCCCCTCACCTTATAATCGCTGCAGGATACTGCTGATTTAACAGACAGATCCAACTTTCACCCATCACAGCGGGCAGTGTAGTTAAACCTTCAAAGACTGGGGCCCTTTTTAAAGGGGTTTCGCTCCTTTGGACCTGTATAGCACCCCTCAGGAACAACTTTAGTAAATATGAAAAACCAAAAAGAGTCCTGGTTCCTAGGGTCCAGCTCTCAAAGAGAAGCTTACAGGCAAAACCTCGTTCTTCAATGCGAGGCCCAGGTACCATCCGATGGCCTCAGTGGCGAGGATGGATCCGGTTGTGGAGGTTTTTTAAATCCAGCATGGATCCCTCCCTGGAGCTCCTCAGAGCACATCTTCACTCGTGACCAACACCTTAGACACTGGCGAAAAAACTGAGGACTCCTGGAAGGAGGAGGGGTTATATAGGGGAGTCAACTTCCTGTATTGGTTATATCAGTGTCAACAGCTGAAGGTAGGCCCATAACCCACCAAGTAATTACTTGAGGCTCTGTGTCCTATGATGTACGATAAAGAAATTGTTTGGTTATAAAAAATAAGAAAAGTAATAATATAAAAAGCGTGATCAGGGGAACCTCTGATCATAAGGAGTGCTTATTGGCATTTTGCCAAAAATAAAAGACTCAGAGTATCTACAAGAACATAATCAGAATGTTTAGAAATAAAAATAAAAATCAGCCACTCTCGCCTACCTGAAAAGAGCTTGTAAAGGCAGAAACTACACACAGGAAGATATGAGGTCAATTATTGAGGGTGATGTAGGGACAGGTACAGGCAGGCATTGTGACCGATTACCGCCAGCCACGCTACAATATGGTAGAGTCAGAGCTGCCTGCAACTATGTGCCGAGTGCGCTCCTGCACCCGGCATGAGCCTGGAACCACTTCTTCACTTCTCTGTCAGGCGGAGCCACAGAGTAATCTCCGCCTGACAGGCGCTTCCTAGTCCCGGCAAGGCATGATGTCACCGAGCCGGCTGGGAGGCGGGATGAAGAGGACCATAGAGAGCTGCTGGCGCACTGAGTGCGACCTCGAGGAGGAACCAGCCACGCTGTATATCGAACAAGTAAGCAGGCATATGCAAATTAATTAGTTAACTCTGAGGGGGGAGGGGAGCTGAAGGGGGGGTAATTAATTATGAATGGTATTTGTAATATGCAGCAAGAAGGGGGTTAATGTACTTTCACTGGTCACTGATGCATTAGTTACCAGTAGCAGTTAATTAACCCCATTGTGCTGCATTAGTGGTGCCAGTGTCAGTGTTAATGTATGCTGCTGCTGGAAGGGGTTTATAAACACTGATACTGTCTCCACACAACATTTCCAAGGAAATATGAAGGGAAATTATTTAGTGGAAGAGGTAGAGGCAGGTATAGAGGCAGGAATGGAAGAGGGATGAGTCGTCCTAGAAACAATGGATGTTTCAACTGCGGTACCGAGGTGAGTCAGTGTCCTCACCCCACCGCCCCTCAGACTCCCGACTCCAGCTCTGCTCCTAACCAGACACAACAACCACAGGCATCCATCCAACAAGGTCCAACATTTCCAATCAAATGGGGAAATCAACAACAATGATGCGGCCCGGAGGGTAGTGTCCCAGGTTTTCCTTTTGTCTCAAATGATTTCACTGACAGTCCAATGGTTGTTGTTTCAGTAAATGGGAGACCCCTTCCCTATCTCGTTGATAGCGGGGCCACTAGGAGTACTATTAGTGAAGATCATTTCAAAGGCAAATGGGAAGCAGCAGAACTCTCTTTGAGAATTAATGGGATACTGACAAAAACATATGTTACCCCACCCCTACCAATAGAGGATGATGAAGGTTACACCATATGCACACACTCTTTTAGGATAATACCAAGGTGCCCTGTAAATTTAATGGGAATAGACTTGTTTGGGCCACTAGGAATCACAATTAGAACCAACTCAAAAGGAGGTCTAGACATTTCCTCAGATAAAAATCACTATAGTAGCATGTAAACCAGGTTTATTGATGCTGTCACAACAAAGTAGTGAAGAAGATTTTGAGGATATAGACCCCCAGGTCTGGTCTACAACAGATCTGGATGTAGGACTTATTTCATGCACACTATACAAGACCACTCTCAAAGAAGGTGCATTTCCTATCTGTCACAAACAAAATCCAATCTCTAAGGAAAAGATGAATGGCATAGTGCCAATGGTGAAAAAGTTTCTGCAGGATGAGATCCTGGAAGAAATTATTTCTCTATACAACACACCTGTTAACCCTGTAAAGAAGCCGGATGGCTCCTTCAGGTTTGTAAAGGACTCGAGGGCCATACATGACCTCATAGTCCCAATAGCACCCATTGTACCTGATGTTCCATCACTCCTGTCCTCCATTCTAGCAACAGTTTTACTGTGATTGATTTAAAGAACACTTTTTTTCTCCGTCCCTAAAGACGAGGAGACACGGCCACGCTTTGCTTTTACTGTGTCGATTGACCAACACAATTGCCAGTTTACCTGGTGTAGAATGCCCCAGGGTTACATAGACTCACCTGTGGTCTATTCTATAGTACTCCAAGCCACCCTCAGGCCTTGGACTGCCCCTCATGGTTCTGTACTGTTGCAATATGTTGATGATCTATTGATTTGTAGTTCTTGGAGGAGGACTGCTGAGCTGATAGCCTATCCTTACTGAAATGGTTACATGTATGTGGTCACAAAGTGTCTAAGAAAAAGTTACAATGGTGTAAACAGGAGGTTGAGTACCTAGGGTTTGTGCTTTCTCCGGGAGTTAGGAAAATCAGTCACAAAAGAGCTGCCCTTCTAGTGGGTCTGCCCTGCCCACTTACCAAGAAAGACATGCTTACCTTTCTTGGAATGATTGGTTACTGCCGCCAATGGATACCTGACTCTTCTTTCTATGACAATATATTGAGACAAGCAACCCTCTCTGAAATGTCTGATATTGTAAAATGGTCTGATGAAATGTTAAATGCTTTTGCCATGTTGAAATGTGCAATGGTTACCAGCCCGAGCCTCGGCCTCCCTGAAAACAGCAAAATGTTTCACTTGTTTGCAAGGGAAAACTGCAGAACCATGGCGGGAGTACTGGCCCAAGAACATGGTGGAAGACTGCACCCTGTAGCTTTTTTCTCAAAGGTGGTTCCAGTACAGGTGCAGGGCATGCCCGTGTGTCTCAGAGCGCTGGCTTCTTGTGCAATGGTTGTAGGGATGGCAACACCTTTTACCTTGGGTCATGACACTACCTTACATACTACACACAATGTCACCACACTCCTCAAAACTACATACTCAGCATGTCAGCACAAAGATTCAGTGGGTATGAAGTCATCCTCCTGTCCAAACCAAACCTGAAAATAAAAAAGTTCAAACAAACTCTGGCCCAGCTCCAAATTTGAATGCCTTATTAGGTCTTAAAGGAGAACAGGATGACTTACCACCACCTCATGACTGTACACAATCAATACATCAGGACACTTCACCTAGAGCAGATATGCTTTCAGTACCAATCCCTACTGCAAAAACAGTTTTGTTGATGGCTCTTGCAGCAGACCAAGTGATAATGTCTATCACACGGGATATGCTGTGGTCCAACATCAGTCTGCACAGGCTGCAGAATTGATAGCATTAACCCGTGCATGCCAGCTGTTTTCAGGAAAAGAGGTAAACATTTACACAGATTCCAGATATGCTCATGGTGTGGTCTGGACCATGGTGTAATATGGATTTGCATATGTAGCAGCAGATGGAAAGAGCATCTCACACTCTGACCTAGTCACAGCATTACTAGATGAAATTCAGTTGCCTTCAAAACTAGCTATCATGCACTGTAAGGCACATACAGGCCAAATGACTGATATAACCAAAAGGTAAATACACTAGCTGACAGAATCGCTAAAGAAGCTGCATCTACACAAAAGGCAGACATTCAAATGCCCATGCTAACACCTCAGCCATGTTCCCTGAAAGAGACACATTGGCTCACAGAACTGCAGGCTTTTGCCACCCCTGATGATATTGCGCAATGGAACTGTGATGGAATGGTGCAAAAGGATCCTAAAAACAGGATTATTCTGCCAAGAGGGGAGACCGTGTATTCCTGTTGCTAGCGCCCCCCTGTTCATTGCACAATACCATGGACTGGGTCACAAGGGCTGGCAGGCTACATGTGAACTCTTAGATGCAGATTTTTTCATTGCAGGACTACCTAATCTAGTCAAAGCTTTTGTACGGAGATGTGTCACTTGCATTAGGAACAATCCAACAAACCCAAAGAAATCAAAGCATGAACATCTTGAGTACCCAACAAGGCCGTTTACCCATTTACAGATAGGCTTTACACATATGCCCAAAGAAGGAAAGAAACAACAATACCTTTTGGTCATAGTGGAGATGTCACGCTGGCCAGAAATCTGTCACCAACGATGAAAACGCACAAATTGTGGTGAAGATCCTTACACAGGAAATTATTCCTAGATGGGGATGTCCATTACAAATAAATTCAGACAATGGCCCAGCCTTCACAGCTAAAATCTGCCAAGATCTTGTAAAAGTACTAAAAATAGAGTGGAAATTTCACCTCCCCTACCATCCACAGAGTTCAGGGATTGTAGAAAGAATGAATAGAACAATTAAAGACAGGATAAGGAAAGCTACGGGTGGGAATTTTGGCAAATGGAGAAAAGTTCTCCCAGCTGTATTAGCTGAAATCAGAATGACCCCTCACAGTGTGATGGGTTATTCCCCCTTTGAGGTACTCATGGGTAGGCCATTCCCCACACCGTGGGCTAGTCATCCTTTGATGGTGGAGGAAGGTGATTTGGAACAGATACAGGAGGAATATGTAAAAAAACTGATTGAAACTCTTGATATTGTTGAAAGAAGAGTTGCTCGCACCTCTCCTTCACAGGTACCAACCCACCCGTTCCAGGTCGGTGATCAAGTTGTGGTCCAGAGGCTTCAGAAAGGTCGAAAGCCACAAGAGGTTCCATTCGGACCATTGACCAAAGTGGTAGCCATCATCAGGACCGCCATCCTTACTGAGAAAAGTCCTACCTGGATCCATGCCAGCAGGATAAAGAAGGTTGATCTAAGCCCAGGAATTGAAGAAAGGCTGAAAAGAGGCGAAGCAGGTGTTTTAAGTCCTCAAAAGACAAGCATAGGAACAAAGGGCAGTGATGTCGCTCATTTCTACTTCTGATCTTTGTCCCAGTGTGGATAATAACTAACTGTATCTAACATCCTGATAACTTAGGAGCCTTGAAACTCATATGTAGTAAAAGCGAAGTACACACCAACCACACTGACTTTCACCCCAGAGATCACAGTAAAAGAGATGTCTATTGAATTGATCAAAGAAACAGTTTTTACTGGAAAAATGTTACTGTTAAAATTTAAATATGCTTATGCTAGAAAGTCAGGATATGAAAAATGCTGGATTTGTAGTAAGTTACACACAGAACCTGCTAAGATCCCACTTTTAGCTTTTCCTCTAAACCTCAAGTCATTATTGAAAAATACTCTAGTTTTAAGTATTAAGAATGTCTCAGAAGGATACCGCAATCAGAGTATTAGGTTTTACACTTTAGGAATGACACATGAACCCGAGTGGTGTGTTCAGTTAGGCAATACATCCAAAGGAGTAGGTATGTGCTCCAAGTCAGTATTCAACATTTCAAAGGGTATTCCTATCCGCACTAGTAATTTTACACATACAGGTCAGATGTGTAGTTACAAAAATCAATCCCTTAACACTATTAGTGAACTTACTACATAAAGGAATACAACCTCTGGGATACTTGTGGGTAAACTTGTTAGTGCTGCGCTTGAGGCTGGAGCTGAGCCCCAGCGTGGTTCTCTAAGAAGTTTTTCATTGGGAAACAATACATACATATGCTGTGGTAAAATTTGTTACCCATGGTTCCCCGCAGGAGTGAAAGAATGGTGTTACTTAGCACAGTTAGTACCAGTCATGTCAGCCCTAGGCCAGAATCAGGAACATCAGATACAAGTTACTTCAAGTCCAGTACATAGGTTAACTTATAAATACAAGAGAGAAAACCCACCTATGTTTTCTGCTTCGGATAAGATATGGACATGGTTTCCATCCTGGACAGGATGGGGCATAACCATGATGGACAAATTAAATAACTACACTAGTCTAATAAATTATGTTATGGAAAAAAACTCCCAAGATATACACCTACTCAATGTCGAGCTCAAAGCAATTAGAAGACAACTAGAGTTACACAAATTAGCTATTGAAAGCAGCCCTAACAGGTTTATGTGAAATGACCCAAGATTATGAATATTGTACATGGATTCATAATACCAGCCTGGAAATCCCAGGCTACTTTGACATTATTAATCAACACCGAACACAGGTAAATGAATTAATGAAACAAGCAAGGGACATAGGTAATTATGGCTGGAACCTCTTTTCTAGTTTGGGTTTAGGTGGAATGTTTTCATGGTTAAAGGGCATCGTGATTATGATTATCATAGTACTATTGTTAGGATTGATAGGCTACCTGATTTTCAAGCTTATTTTGCTTTGTATTAGCAAATGCACTACACCAGACCAACCTTCTCACACATATACACAATATCTGCAGCTTTATGTAAATGAATACAACAAACGTAGAAGGAACCGTAGATTTTAGGAGGCTGCGGATCTGTAGAAAGTCATATTCATGACTTAAGAGGGGGTTGAAAGGTTATGTTAAGCACCCATCTTGTTTCTGTCAGCATTCTTAATATTCACATATTTCTATTTCTGATATGTACAGTTAAAATACCTCTTTAAACTTCACAAATATTTGTCTCAGCATGAGATTCTTCTAAATTAACTGTTCTCACATACTTCTTATCTACACTTTCACACATTCTTTTACATTCCTTTGTATCTAGCAGCTGAGAACGAAGAACAAAGAGTATTTGTTTTAACTAGTTGGAACTGCATATGAAATTAATATCTACTGCGCATGTCTTATTATGAATCTTCTGTGTGACTCGTAATTTGCTATAAAGACGCTATGATGCAAATCAAATACAGTCATGTCCCAGACATAATACCGTGTGTGTGTCGTTCTTGGGACTTGGCTCTGGATATATCTGAAATTGCATGGTACATCGATCCGAGGTCTGAGAGGTTAAAAGGGACCCCCCTAGACACAGGATTAACCCTTTCACCAGCCAGTGTCATTAGTACAGCAAATGTGCATATTTTTTAGCACTGATCACTGTATTAGTGAATGTAAAATATATTGGTGGCCCTGCGCTTATGGCAGTGAATGAGATGGAAAATGAACTGCTGCCCCTACCGGTACAACCACCTAAGTGGAATGTAAGTGCAAGTGTTAAATAAGTAAAGGTAGGTGTAGCGCTGTTCTAGGGTGTAATAATTGAATATCTATCTATTTTTTTATAACTTTCTGATTACAACACACTTATTTACTCTTGCATATGTGCATTGACAGCACCTGCACATATTAATGTTTGCACTAAGCATTTGACACTTTAAAACACTTTTTAATAACCCTGATTTTTATTATTTTTAGTGGGGGTAAAATATAGGGATACACAGAGTGTCACACAGGGGCATGCAATTATTGCACCCTAGAACAGCATCACTGTATTAGTGCCACTGTTCCCCAAAAAGTGTCAGAATGCCATTACTAGTGTAAAAAAAACAAAAAAATAATAACATTTTACATATATAATATTCCATAATTTGTAGACGCTGTAGCTTTTCAGCAAACCAATCAATATATGACCATTGGGATTTTTTTTTAAACCAAAACTATATAGCAGATTACATATTGGCCTAAATTTATGAAAACATTTTTTCAATCTTTTATTGCATAGGTTTTATAGCAGAAAGTAAAAAATATTTATTTTTTCTTCAAAATTGGTCGGTCTTTTTTGTTTATAGCTCAAAAAATAAAAAATGCAGAGTTGATCCACCAAAAAAAAGCACTATTTGTTAGAAAAAAAAAAATGACATAAATTTTATTTGGGTACGGCGTTGCATGACTGCGCAATCGTCAGTAAAATAACCCAGTGCCGTATAGCAAAAAAATGGCCTGGTCGTAAAGGGGGGGGGGGGGGGGATCTTCTGGAGATCAAGTGGTTAAAGTCTTGAACAAAATATATATATATATATATACAGTGGCTTGCGAAAGTATTCGGCCCCCTTGAACTTTTCAACCTTTTGCCACATTTCAGGCTTCAAACATAAAGATATAAATTTTTTATTTTTTGTGAAGAATCACCAACAAGTGGGACACAATTGTGAAGTGGAACGAAATCTATTGGATTTTTGAAACTTTTTTAACTAATAAAAAAATGAAAAGTGGTGCGTGCAAAATTATTCGGCCCCCTTGCGTTAATACTTTGTAGAGCCACCTTTTGCTGCGATTACAGCTGCAAGTCGCTTGGGGTATGTCTCTATCAGTTTTGCACATCGAGAGACTGAAATTCTTGCCCATTCTTCCTTGCAAAACAGCTCGAGCTCAGTGAGGTTGGATGGAGAGCGTTTGTGAACAGCAGTTTTCAGCTCTTTCCACAGATTCTCGATTGGATTCAGGTCTGGACTTTGACTTGGCCATTCTAACACCTGGATACGTTTATTTGTGAACCATTCCTTTGTAGATTTTGCTGTATGTTTGGGATCATTGTCTTGTTGGAAGATAAATCTCCGTCCCAGTTTCAGGTCTTTTGCAGACTCCAACAGGTTTTCATCCAGAATGGTCCTGTATTTGGCTGCATCCGTCTTCCCCTCAATTTTAACCATCTTCCTGTCCCTGCTGAAGAAAAGCAGGCCCAAACCATGATGCTGCCACCACCATGTTTCACGGTGGGGATGGTGTGTTGAGTGTGATGAGCTGTGTTGCTTTTACGCCAAACATATCATTTTGCATTGTGGCCAAAAAGTTTGATTTTGGTTTCATCGGACCAGAGCACCTTCTTCCACATGTTTGGTGTGTCTCCCAGGTGGCTTGTGGCAAACTTTAGACGAGACTTTTTATGGATATCTTTGAGAAATGGCTTTCTTCTTGCCACTCTTCCATAAAGGCCAGATTTGTGCAGTGTACGACTGATTGTTGTCCTATGGACAGACTCTCCCACCTCAGCTTTAGTTCTCTGCAGTTCATCCAGAGTGATCATGGGCCTCTTGGCTGCATCTCTGATCAGTCTTCTCCTTGTCTGAGCTGAAAGTTTAGAGGGACAGCCAGGTCTTGGTAGATTTGCAGTGGTCTGATACTCCTTCCATTTCAAAATGATCACTTGCACAGTGCTCCTTGGGATGTTTAAAGCTTGGGAAATCTTTTTGTATCCAAATCCAGCTTTAAACTTCTCCACAACAGTATTACGGACCTGCCTGGTGTGTTCCTTGGTCTTCATGATGCTCTCTGCGCTTTCAACAGAACCCTGAGACTATCACAGAGCAGGTGCATTTATACAGAGACTTGATTACACACAGGTGGATTCTATTTATCACCATCAGTCATTTAGGACAACATTGGATCATTCAGAGATCCTCGCTGAACTTCTGGAGTGAGTTTGCTGCACTGAAATTAAAGGGGCCGAATAATTTTGCACGCACCACTTTTCAGTTTTTTAATTGCTAAAAAAGTTTAAAATATCCAATAGATTTCGTTCCACTTCACAATTGTGTCCCACTTGTTGGTGATTCTTCACAAAAAATTAAAATTTTATATCTTTATGTTTGAAGCCTGAAATGTGGCAAAAGGTTGAAAAGTTCAAGGGGGCCAAATACTTTCGCAAGCCACTGTATATATATATATATTATATATATATATATATATATATATATATATATATATATATATATATATATAAAGTGGGGGGGGAGGGGGATGATAGATTCCCATTAAGGTCCCTTTAAGGAGGGTTGCCAAACAAATTTCATAATTCAGCTGACTGTATCAAATGTCATTAGTGAAAAAGTGATCTCTTATGAAACCTTATATGATAGTGTGACTAGATTTCTCCTAGCTGCTGTCAGAATTCTCTTGCTCCATGTTATATAGAGAGCACATGTAGGAGAGTGTTGCATATGCCGTGTACACACGGGTGGACTTCGCCATCAAAGGCCCGACGGTCTTTCCGACAGCCTTTCCGGCGGACGGACTTGCCTACACACGATCACACCAAAGTCCGACGGATTCGTACGTGATGACGTACACCGGACTAAAATAAGGAAGTTGATAGCCAGTAGCCAATAGCTGCCCTAGCGTCGGTTTTCGTCCGTTGGACTAGCATACAGAGGAGTGGATTTTTCGACCGGACTCAAGTCCGTCGGAAAGATTTGAAATGTTCCAAATCTAAAGTCCGTCTGATTTTCGACCGAAAAAGTCCGCTGCAGGTCTGATAAAGCCCACATACGGTCGGATTGTCCGACGGATTCGTCCCGTCAGACCAGTCCGGTCGAAAAGTCTGCCCATGTGTACACGCCATTACTTAGACCCCATACACACTATACAACTTTTGTTGCCTGATTTCCTTTAGATTTACCAAAACCATGTAGTGCAAGGGCCTGCCTGATTGCATACAAATTGAAACTCTTAAGGTTTGACCTCATATTATATGGTTTTGGTAAATCTGAAGGAAAAAAAAACAAAAAAAACAAGCTTACGGGACCAGTCATTGGTTTTGCTGTAAATTACTAATATTGCATAATAAAACATTAAAGGCTGTCCATAGACATATGTACTACTGAAAGTATCAGACATCATACTCAACAGGATTCCTTCTACTCATCGACTGAGCAGATGCCACCCATATACTAAAATATGTGATGAAGTCCCCTAGCAGAGTTCTAAACAGTCAGATCCTCAATCAAGTTTTGCATCGGCCTTCTAATCTAGGGAAAGGACAATATGGTTTTTAGCTGTATTAGTACAGTCTTTATCTAGGTTATGCTTACCTGGCATTCTAACCTTTGAAAAGTTTAGCTCAAGTCCAGCGTACTTGATATCCTCCTTGTAACTTCTCAATTACTCTGTCTGGAGCTAAATCCAGCCACTTCTATATGGGGAAGCATAAACTCTTGGAGCAGCCCCCTCTATGTGACTGTCAAGCAACCTTTAACCCTAGCAACACATGACTGAATGAAAGCATGCTAGAGAAGTAAAACAGCAGGCCATTGTACACTGAGCTTTTCTTCCAGTGTTCCCTGATAGTTCAACAAAACAGAGAAAGAGTGTTTGAGTCTCGCTGAACCAATTACAAATTTTAAAAACAAGATGAACTCCAAAGCGTGACCTAGATCTGCCGGTGAATGGTGTATGGTGTGCGTGTTTGCTAGGATTCTGCAGTTCTGTGTGTCAAACCTATGCATATCTGCCCAATAGGATTTCATACACAGTAAGGCCTCATGCACACGAGACGCTGTTAAACGCGCGTTCAGAGGCAGTTGGACACTTTTTTTCAACTGCCCCTGAACTCATTCAATGTTATCCTATGTGTCCATGTACACAGTCTAGTTTTTTGGCGTTTTTAGGCAGTTGCGTTTAAAGCGGAGGTTCGCTGAAAAAAAAATATTAAAAGCCAGCAGCTGCTGACTTTTAATATATGGACACTTACCTGTCCAGGGAGCCCGCGATGTCGGCAGCCGAAGCCGATCCGTCCTTCGGCTCTCGGCTGCTGCCGCCGCCATCCTCGGTAGGGGAATAAGGAAGTGAAGCCGTGCGGCTTCCCTTCCTGGTTCCCTAGTGCACATGCGCGAGTCACACTGGGCGTCCTCTCTGGTCCCTGCTGTGTTCTGTGTCTCACAGAATACAGCGGTGGAGGAGAGTGTAGGCGCCGGAAGTGGCGTAGGTCACTGCAAGCGCCGCGGTGATCTATGCCAGGAAGTGGGAGCAAATACCTGTATTAGACAGGTATCTGCTCCCTCCTCTGCTCCCTCCTCCCCCCTGAAAGGTGCCAAATGTGACACCGGAGGGGAGGGGGGGGATCCAAAAAGTGGAAGTTCCAATTTTGTGGTGGGACTCCACTTTAACCTCGTTTTTCCAGAAGCAAAAAAATGGGTTCAGACGCAAAGGTTTTCCATGTTTCAGATGCCAAACGCGGCTAAATGCCGGTACCGCATTTAGCCGCATTTGCGTTCATAAGCGTTTTTAAACCGAACCCTATTTTTTGGACCAGAAAACACAGAAATATTATGGTAAACTGCAGCAGAGAATGACATTTTGCGACCCGACTTTGGGGCCCCGTATCTCGGGGCCACTTGGTTGATTTTAGTTTGATTTTTAAAAGGTTAGAATGTTTTGTATAACAGAAGTGTACCGCCTGTTCGCTTGTGACGCAATATGCTGAAATTATATGTACACTGTATGAGCTGTATTTTACACACTTGACATATAGACACGAGTCGGGTCAAGCGTGTCCACTTTTTTGGCCAAACGTCATTTACCGATATTCTGCCTTAAATCTGCTACTTCATTTGGTGCATTTGGCCGTGAGGGGGGAATATCGGTGTGACCTGTTGAGGCAGGTGGCACTGTTTTCCACCAGACCTACAAGGAGTGGTCCGAGAGGCCAGCCCTGTGGGCTATATCGTAGTCTCAAAAGGCGCCTTCTAAAACTGTTATCTAGGAGACTGCGTTGTGTCCCATTTGGTGGCCTGCTGTGGACGACCTTAGTAGCGTCAAAAGGACCTGGGAGGGGGCGTGTCCTGAACATGGAGCTGTGAGGACATGTCTGGTCCGCGCTCCGCTCCCGCCGCTACTTATCCAGCAGCATACCCACGATCCTGGGCCCTGACACGGCCCAGGACATGTCACAAAGGCGGCGGAATACAGCCCACAACTCCGGGACAGAAAACGCTCAACGGGGGCAGCTAGATTCATACTTTTCCGGGACCCGCGGCAAGGCCCCGGAAAAATCCAAGATGGCGCCGGTCAGTAAGACAGGGAAACAGCATGCGCCGGCACAGAAGCAAACCACGCCACCCGCGCTATCCCCACAGCCATCACCTGGATCGGTGAGTGACTCTGTACCCCCGACATACCCGGGATCCACTGTGTCCAGGGCAGGGGGATCGGACATTGCTGACCTTATAGAGGAAGGGGACATTAAAAAGCACATCTGGTCCCTCCCCACTAGAGAGGATTTGGAAAGATTCACAGCCAGGGTGGAAAAAGCATTCACAGAGGATATAGCACAACTCAAAGAGGACACCACACACCTGGGCAACAGAGTGGAAGCTATAGAGCAAAGGCTAGATGAGGCTCTTCCCACCATGTCAGCATTACAACTAAGATGTGCAGCCCAAGATCAAAAGCTGGACTTACTATTGTCACAACTTGACGACTTTGAAAATCACAGCAGAAGGGCAAACATCCGTATCCGAGGTATGCCAGAAGCAACAGCCCCCAGGGATATTATCCCTTCCCTGCAAGGCATATTCAGGGAAATCCTGGACTTACCAGACACAGAACCCATCGAGATTGATCGCGCCCATCGAGCCCTGCGACCACCATCCCAAGATGCTGACAACCCACGAGACATAATATGCAAGTTGCATAAATATACTCTCAAAGAACGAATAATGCAAAAAATGCGCAACAGACCTTTTTTTGATTTCGATGGCGCACACCTCTGTTTCTTCCAGGACATTTCCAGACGCACGCTAATGCAACGTCGAGCCCTAAAACCTGTCTTGCTGGCTCTCCAAGAGGCGGGCCTCACGTACCGCTGGGGCTTCCCCTTCTACTTACAAGCCTTTAAAGATGGACGTTCAGCCACCCTGCGCACCAGAGATGACCTCCCTCACTTTCTCTCTGCCCTGGGACTTGGTAAAGTTGACTTTCCGGACTGGCGAGGGGACCATGCGATGATGAACTTTCCAAACATTGAACTCCCCCAACCCTGGACGCAGATGCCTCAACGCCGAGGCCGAAGACGCAGTCGCCACCAGCAAGAGTCAGATGCTTCCCCTGGCCCCTCTTCACTAAGAGACTGATGGTAACACTACGATCCCGAATTGAGTCCTTACTCCCCTGTTTCGGAGGCACCCTTTATTATCAGATCATTTACAGATCTGGAACTTCCTTTATAGTTTGATTGTTCCTGTACCTGGTCTGACTTGGTTCCGATAACGAACTCTGACTACATAAAGCTGGACAAGGCTCTCACCCGCATCCTGGAGAGACACAGTTGGAGGCTGTTTCCAGAATACCTTAGCTGCTAGTTTTGCCCTCCCCAAGACTTCCCCAATTATACAAACCCCCCTAACCCCCTATCATGCCATTTACAACCCCCCTGATCAACGGGTCACAAAGCAGCATTTATGAGGTGGGAGCGGGGCGGACCCTCTCTCCCTTCTCCCCTTCATGTCGGCCCACGTTCCCCCAGTAGGCTGCACATGTTCGGGTATTAATCCCATTTGGGATACCAGACCTGGACAAAATGGGTCCCCTGACGAAGGGGGGCACATTGGGCCCAGCCTGTGCCTATACAGAACCATTGTTAGGTTCTCTTTACATTTAAATGTTGCATATGGTTATGCTGACGTTAATGCTTGTTTTAATTTTGTTTTTTCACTTTCCTCCTCTATTCTCTCTTCCCTCCCTGGCCTCTTTCTTGCTCTCCACTTCCCTAACAGGATCTACTCGGCTACCGTCGCCCGCTCCGGACTCCACCCCCGGGACCGCAGCCGACCTACAACACCATTCTTCAATGACAACGGTTAAGGTAATCTCTTATAATGTCCGTGGTCTTTGCTCACCCTGTAAGCGGAGCAAGCTGTGGTGGGAACTGAAAAAACTCAGGGCGCAGATAGTTTTCCTACAGGAAACGCACTTTACACACCATTCCATACCTAAACTACCGACACACATCTATAGTCAGTGGCACCATAGCACCTCCCCGGTCAACAAGTCCAGAGGCACCTCCATAGCTATCCACAAAAACTGCCCCTTCCAATATGCAGACGCCAAGATTGACCCCCAGGGACGATACGTCTTCCTGAAAGGGACCATTGCAGGTGCTAAATACACCCTCGCCAATATCTACTCCCCCAATTCGAATCAATTGACCTTACTTGATTCAATCATAGAGCAACTAGAGGAGTTCAGAGAGGGGTCCCTAGTATTAGGTGGCGACTTTAATGTGAGCCCAGACCCATCCCTGGATACTTCACACAGCAGGCCCTCCCACTCACACGCATTCCTTAGGCACTTTTGAAAATCCCTTCAGACGGTGGGCCTAGTTGACTGCTGGAGGGCCCTACACCCCACAGAGAGGGACTACAGTTACTATTCAGTGGTACATAACGTCTACACACGTATAGATTTGATCTATTTCGACCGCCCGACTTTGGAGCTCCTTCAAAGCTCTTCCATAGGAAACATAACCATTTCAGACCATGCCCCGGTTCAGGCCTCTTTTATCATTCCAACAGGCTCCCGGAAAGCGTGGAACTGGCGCCTCAACGAATACTTATTAGATGACCCCGTAGTGGAAGCCCAGGTCTCAGACACGATAAAAAATTATTTTCGAGAGAATACATTAGGAGATTTGAGTGAGGGTACAATATGGGAATTTCACAAGGCCGTTGTGCGAGGCGAGCTTATTGCACAGGGTTCGAGATTAAAGAGAGAACGGCAAGCTGACTATAATAGAGTTCTAAATGCACTTCAGCAGGCGGAACTTAAACACAAAGCGGGGGGTTCCTCAGAAGCCCTACGAGAACTAACGGAACTCAGAGACATATTCTCACGACTGTTAGAACGACAGGCGCGTAAACATCTATCCCACCGATACTACGAGCATGGTAACAAGTGCGGACGTATGCTCGCAAGAGCGCTTCGTGCAAAACGGGCCCAAATGCAAATACACAAACTTCGCTCCTCTACAGGTGATATGACATTCCATTCCTCCAAGATAGCAGAGGGGTTCCGTGACTACTACGCCGAACTCTACAACTTAGATGCGAACACTACCCAAGAAGCTAAAGAAAACAGACTGACCAAAATTCGAAACTACTTATCCACTAGCGGACTGCCCTCCCTGACTGAAGACCAACTAGCTGACTTAGAATCCCCTATCACTACCACTGAACTTGAGTCCACCATTAAATCTTTACCCAACGGGAAAAGCCCAGGTCCCGATGGGCTTACTATAGCATACTATGCCAAATTCTCCCCGCTCCTTACGAACCACATGTGTAAGTATTTCAATTCCCTAGTAAAGGGATGCAGAATCCCATCTGAGGCCCTTTTAGCACACATCTCGGTTATACCGAAAGAGGGCAAAGACCCAACTGTCCCACAGAGTTACCGCCCCATTTCCTTACTGAATACGGACGTAAAAATCCTGGCGAAACTCCTAGCAAACCGACTGAAACACCTTGTCCCCCTTATAGTGCACCCAGACCAGACGGGTTTCATTGTAGGGCGCGAAGCTCGAGATAACTCAATCCGTGTGATTCAACTTATACATTGGGCTAAAACTAAAGAAGTACCCCCCCCTTACCTAATACTCTCCACCGACGCCGAGAAGGCGTTCGATCGCATAGATTGGTCCTATCTCAGAGAGGTCTTAACCTCAATGGGGTTGGGCCCAAATATGCTAGCCTGGATACTAGCCCTTTACTCGGAACCTAGTGCACAGGTTAAGGTTAATGGGATTCTCTCATCCAAGTTCCCGATCGGGAACGGCACGAGACAGGGGTGCCCACTCTCCCCCCTCCTCTTTGCCCTGGCCTTAGAACCACTGCTACGTAGAGTGAGAGCAAACACAGATATTACAGGGCTGACTGTAGGCGCTGTGGAGCACAAACTCTCCGCCTATGCAGATGATGTACTGTTTCACCTAACTAATCTCGTTGCCCGTCCTGATGCGGGAACTCAAAAACGTTGGTATACTTTCTAATTTTAAAATCAACTATAATAAATCGGAAATTCTACCTGGTAATCTGTCTACCCCCATGACCAATAGCTTAAAAGTGGCATTCCCCTTCACGTGGACTAACTCTTCTCTACGCTACCTAGGCATACAACTGACGGATAGCTTTGACACTCTATATACCACAAACTTCCCCAGACTCTTGACAGAAATTAAACAAGATTTAAGACGTTGGACGAAGACAGCTTTTACATGGATAGGCAGGGCGAATATAATAAAAATGAATGTACTCCCCAGAATTCTGTTTTATATGCAGATGCTTCCCATACACCTGCTAAAAACTTTTTTTAAACAAGTTTCCAACTTGATCACCACCTTCATTTGGAATTCGAAGAAACCGCGGATTGCTATGAGGGTGCTGAGACGTTCGAAACAATATGGAGGGCTGGGAGTCCCGGACTTACAGCGATACTGCCAGGCTATTGCCCTACAGAGAACTCTGAATTGGCACTTCCATGGACATTCCAAACTATGGGTGACCATGGAAAAATATATGGCGGGCAGAAACTTGTCCTACGCCCTGTGGCTTTCACGGGACCACAGGGGTTTATCAGAATCTACGTCCCCATTAACGATATCCACGCTTGACACATGGATAGAGTAAACAGAAGGCTGAATTTAGCCCCCCCTGTGTCCCCGCTGGCTCCATTGGGCGGATTCCTCTGGTTCACACCGGGGGAACGTGCAGGCTTTTTTGAAGCCTGGGTAGACGACAAGAACGCCAGCTGTGGCAAACTACTGAGAGGTGGGAGACTTCTGCCCTTTGAGTCTCTGGGAAATAGGCCAGGCAGCCCACACCTTAATTTCTGGAAGTACAGACAATTGCACCACTTTTTTGCAGTACACGGCAACTCTATTAGAGATATCTCAACACTCTCGCCTTTTGAGGGAATGTTCATATTGGAAGATCCGGTCCCACACATGATCTCCGAACTTTATCAACTACTGGAGTCCTCGGCCTCGGCCTCTAAACCTACTTATATAAGAGCCTGGGAGAAAGACCTTGGGAAGGAGTTTTCCGAGTCTCAACTAAAATGTATGTACCAATTCACACACTCCAGCTCGATGGACTCTAAGATGCAGGAGACAAACTACAAATTATTAGCACGTTGGTACAAAGTCCCATCTGACATGGCACAGATTTATCCTGCCAGTTCAGATCGGTGTTGGCGGGGATGCGGAGGCCGAGGCACCCTCCTACACTTGTGGTGGGAGTGCCCAAAAATAACGACGTATTGGCAGATGATTAGGGACCAGATTAAAGATATTCTCGGGATAGAGATCCCCTTCTCCCCGGAACATTTCCTCCTGCATATCCCTCCAGTACCAGTTAGTCGCTACAAAAAAAGCGCACTACCTCACTTACTTAGCGCCGCTAAACGTCTACTGCCTATCTTCTGGAAGAAAGAGCAGATACCGAGCAAAGAGGAGTGGATACGCAGGGTTAATGCAATAAGGGAAGCAGAGGAATGGGTGGCAGTGGGCAAAAACACTACAGTAAAGCACACAGCCATATGGTCAATATGGCAAGAACACTTTCAAGATACTTCTTATGTACCCTCTAGCTTGGACGTGTCTCTACTTAAATTAGCGGATCCTAAATTGGGTCATAGTGCCCATCCTAAATAGCCCCCACCACGGTTTCTCCCAAGGACTGAAATACAGATCGCATATGGATTCATGTGTCTTTGCCAGAACTAGAAGGCTGCCTGGGGGCGGATAGTCCGGAGTGGATGATCGGAGATGCAAGTGTAAACAAGGTTTGATCCTGTCTACCCCTCCTTACCCTACCTACTCTTCTCCTTACCCCTCCCCCCCCCTTTTTTCTACTTTCTGCCCTTTTTACCTCTATTCTTCCTATTCTATCAAGTGATGTTATTAATGGCACTGTTTGTTGATTGCACAGAGTGTTAGCAACTAACATAACTTACCAGACAAAGTCGATAAGGAGATGCTCTCCTGACCGGGGGGGCCGTGTGGGCGGGGACGGTGCCGTGGTCCCAGGGGCGCGACGGGGGAGGACAGATGGAGGCCTTGTGCCCCCCTCCTCCGGCGGGCACGCCGGGCAGTGGCAGCTCGGACTAGCCGCGGCTTACCTCTCCCCGGTCTGGGAGATCACTATAGCTCAGGTTGTGGGATCTGCGGTGGGCGAAGGCTACAGCTGGTTTCCGCCCCCATGGACCTGTAAACATCAATGTAGCATATACTGGTACCACTGAAGACGCCAATTCTCACGGTCTCAACAGATATCTTAACACAGCTCTAGACTATCCACCTCCCCTCTCTTCTTTTTTCCCCTTGTCATTTCTTCCCATCCCCTTTTTTTTTTTATGTTAAATACAAATATGCAGGTTATTGCTAAATGTTGACATGAGAAAAGTCTGTCACCAACGAATTTGTATTGTACTGTATTTGTTGAGATGTGATGGACAACAATAAAGAAAGTTTAAACAAAAAAAAAAAGGACCTGGGAATCTGAGAAATAGATAGCTGGAGCTCCAACGGGAACTGGTGAGAGTCTTTTTACTTTTGTTTTTGGATAACAGTCAGACAGCCAGCCTCTCGACGGATCGAGAGAAGGGAAGCCTGATCACCTTCCGAGAGAGAGACGTCCGTTCAGATGATTGTGCATCTTTCGAACAAATCCTCAGTCAGTCAGTAATTTTTGGGTGGGAGTGTCTGGTATGATTGATGTTTGTATGAGACATTACTTTGTGGTGAGGTGACAGTTGTCCTCAACTAAGTGCATTTCCTGGCAGGGAGACCGCGCCCAGGCCACTGACCGAGGGAAGCGTTGTCTATTGTTCCTACTTGTGTTGAGGATTCAGACCCCTTAATTAATTCTCATCATTTACCCTACCCTCTGTCTGTCTTGGTGTCTTCTAGGTTACAAGTATGGGTGGCAAACAGTGTTGAATCTCCCCTACAATCCATGATCTCCAACTTTAGGAAGAACTCCAATTAAAAACTGAGTCCTGAGAAATTGATAACATTGTGTGAGAAAGATTGGCCCCGCTATGGAGCGCGGTGGCCCCCACAGGGAACCTTTGACTTAGAGACCATTGACCGATTATTTGAGATTATTATGTCAGACTCACAGAAACATGACCAAGACGCACCTTCCAGGAGGACTGTTCGTTCGGATGATTGTGCATCCCTCGAATAAATCCTCAGCAAGTCAGTTAGGAGGAATATCCGTCCGGATGATTGTGCATCTCTCGGATAAATCCTCAGCCAGTCAGTTAGGAGGAGTATCCGTCCGGATGATTGTGCATCTCTTGGATAAATCCTCAGCTAGTCAGTGAGGAGGAATGTTCGTCCAGATGATTGTGCATCTTTTGGACAAATCCTCAGTCAGTCAGTCAGCTATGAGAAAACGTCCGTCTGGATGATTGTGCATCCTTTGGACAAATGGGAGATAAAGACCTACGGTTAATAGAAGCCACAAAAAGAGGAACAGTGCAGAATTATGGTTATGACAAGAGAAGTACCACTGACAAAACAAAACACATATATTCTCAACCCGAAGAGACAGATCAGCCTCCCCCATATGTAGATGAACGGACCTCAGATAGAGACAGGTCAGAGCCATGTCCAAATGCCCGTTCAATAGACAAGGGGACTCAAGTTGTTGTCCACCTACATCAGATTCAGCAAGTTTGTCAATGCCAAATCTCAGTAAATATACTCCGAACCGTAACACTCTGGGTATAGGCAGGACAGAAATGGGGAACTCAGTAGTAGTCAATGGGCTCCCCAATGAAGTGTCCACTTCCACTCCGAGAAATCCTGATGCAAATAGCCGGACCCTTGCCCCGTCTTTCAACATACCTCTGCAAATGCCCCTAAGAAAACAGGCGATGGGGGAACATCGGATTCTAGCTTACACCCCTTTTTACCACAACAGATTTACTGAACTGGAAGATTCATAACCCTGCCTACTCTGAGAAGCCCCAAGCCATGACAGATTTGTCAATAACTCAGACCCATAACCCCACTTGGTCGGACTGCCAGCAACTTTTATTGACCCTTTTTAATACTGAGGAGAGACATAGAATTAACCAAGCAGTGCATAAGTATAAAGTCAAAAGAACCTTCCTATTAGAAAGACTTTGTAGTTTGGGGGGGGGGGGGGGAGCACACATATACTTCCAATCTGACGGAAAGGCTATCCTAAAATTGCCCCATCCCTTTGAAGCCCGCATACTGCAAGACATCCCGGGACTATGGGCAGAAGACAACCCACCAGGATTAGCCAGACACATTCCCCCAATCCTTATTGAATTAAAATCAGGAGCCACTCCAGGCAGCCTGAAACAGTACCCAGTCCCTCGAAAAGCCCTAGTAGGAATACGAAAGTACTTACCGTATATACTCGAGTATAAGTCGAATTTTTCAGCCCTTTTTTTTGGGCTGAAAGTGTCCCTTCGACTTATACTCGAGTACCTTCCGTCTGTCTGCATGATCAGCGTGTCATGCAGGCAGACGGCGGCCGGCGTAGTGTTCGCCGGCTATTGCAGCTTTCAAAAGCCGCGCCTCCTGCTCATCTGTGATAGGCTGAACAGCTGTCAGTGTACAGCCTATCACGGACATTCTCTCATCCTCGTCCGTGGTATGAGAATGAGAGAATGTCCGTGATAGGCAGTCAGCGGTCAGCCTATCACAGACGAGGAGGAGGCGCGGCTTTTGAACTGTGGAATGGCCGCCGAACAGTATCATCACACGCCGGCCGCCGATTGAAGATGGAGATCGCCACAGAGAGGATGGAGATCGCCACAGGGAGGCTGCACAGGACACAGGTAGGACACATGCACACATACATGTACAGGACACAGGACATGTACAGGACACACACACACACACACATACACACATGTACAGGACATGTACAGGACACACACACATGTACAGGACACACACACACATGTACAGGACACAGGACATGTACAGGACACACACACACACACACATGTACAGGACATGTACAGGACACACACACATGTACAGGACACACACACACACACACGTACAGGACACAGGACATGTACAGGACACACACACACACACACATGTACAGGACATGTACAGGACACACACACATGTACAGGACACACACACACACACACATGTACAGGACACAGGACATGTACAGGACACAGGACATGTACAGGACACACATGTACAGGACACACACACATGTACAGGACACACATGTACAGGGTACAGGTAGGCTGCACAGGACACAGGGAGGCATGCAGCTGCAGATGGGCATTATTGACCCTCTGCATTTTTCACCCTCGACTTATACTCGGGTCAATAAATTTTTCCCAGTTTTTTGTGGTAAATTAGGGGCCTCGACTTATACTCGGGACGACTTATACTCGAGTATATACGGTAAACAAATTCCTACACTATGGAGTTCTAAAACCTTGTTAGTTTCCCTGGAACACACCTCTACTCCCAGTACAGAAACCCGGAACAGCCCACTGTCGTCCTGTTCAAGACCTCAGAGCGGTCAATCTGGCTGTAATGACCATCCACCCAGTGGTCCTGAACCCATACAAGCTATTGGGATTAATACCAGGGGAGGCCACCTATTTCACAGTTCTGGATTTGAAAGATGCCTTCTTCTGTCTCAGAGTGGCAGAACAATCCCAGCGCATTTTTGATTTCCAGTGGGAGGACCCAGAGACTGGGGGTAAGGGACAACTGACATAGACACGTTTACCCTAGGGATTCAAAAACTCCTACACTATTTGGAACAGCCCTGACCCAAGACCTGAAATCCTCAAGTCTGATCCTGAGAATAGAGTTCTCCTTCAGTATGTGGATGACCTATTGATCGCCGCCAAAAATAGAGAAGAGTGCCTTCAAGCTACTAATGAACTGTTACAATTGCTGTGGGAGGCAGGTTATAAGGTGTCCCGGAGAAAGGCGCAATTGTGCCAAGAGACTGTAAAGTACCTGGGATTCAGAGTATCACAAGGACAGAGACAATTGGGAGACGGCAGGAAAGAAGCCAGATTGTCAGATTCCCACCCCGACTACCAGACGGCAAGTAGGTGAATTCCTGGGGGCGGCAGGATTCTGCCAAATCTGGATACCGGACTTTGCCACAAAAGCCAGACCCCTCTATGAATCCACAAAGGGGGGAGAAAAGGAACCCCTTCAAATGGGGAGAACAACAAAACAGAGCATTCCAAGACATTAAGGTCTCCCTAATGCAGGCTCCTCCGTTAGGCCTGCCGGATAGCCAAAAAGTCTATTTGTATGTCAGTGAAAAAAAAAGGAATAGCAGTAGGAGTCCTGACACAATACTTGGGGTCGTGGCAGCGCCCTGTAGCATACCTTTCGAAACAACTGGACACTGTAGCTCAGGGATGGCCATCCTGCCTGCGGGCCATCGCAGCAACAGCCCTTCTTGTGGCCGAAGCTGACAAGTTGTCATTAGGTTAGGAGACTTATGTCCGAGTCCCACACCAAGTACAGGCATTAATGGATTACAAGGGAAATCACTGGTTCACTAACAGTCGAATGGTTAAATATCAAGCTATGCTGTGTGAAAATCCTTGTATCCACTTAGAGACTGTAAACACTTTAAACTCAGCCACTCTGCTCCCCACCTCACAAGAACCCCTAACTCATGACTGTCTCCAGGTAATGGATATGCAAGCCGACCAGACTTGAAAGACAGCCCCTTGGAAAATCCAAACGTTAAAGTGGTGTTCCACCCTAAAAAAAAAAAAGTCATGATTGTGCCTAAAAAAAAAATTTGGATATTTTATTTTTTTTACTTACCTAAATGCCTGTTGCTGTGGGGTCCCTCTTAGTCTGCCTCTTCCAGTGCCTGGGCTGGTGACATCACTTCCCCCTCGGCACAGGAAGGGCTCAGCTCTGCTCCCTCCTGTCAATCATCTGGGACCCATTACAGGTCCCAGGTGACTGAGCGGCCTATCACGGCGCGCGGCGCCGCTCACGCATGCGCAGTGGGTGCCAGGCTGTGAAGCCACAGCCCGGCGCCCACAGTTGCAATGCCGGCGCCACTGAACGGAGGGGGAGACAAGCGGGGCTTCGATCCCCGCATTGCTGGACCCTGGGACAGGTAAGTGTCCAATTAAAAAAGTCAGCAGCTGCAGTATTTGTAGCTGCTGACTTAATTTTTTTTTTTTTTTTTGACTGGCCCTCCTCTTTAAGTACTTTATTGACAGAAGCAGTTTTGTAAAAGATGTTTTTCCCCAGATATGTAATCCCCTCCGCCATAGGCTCAGACAATGGCCCTTTTTTTGTCCACAAGTGCCTCCAGGAATTGGCAACAGCACTTAAGATTACTTGGAAACTACACACCGCATATAGGCCCCAAAGCTCTGGAAAAGTTGCACGAATGAACCGCACGCTCAAGTCACAACTGGCCAAGCTCTGTCAGGAAATCCAAATGAAATGGACCTTGATGTTGCCCATTGCTTTACTGAGAATTCGGAGTACCCCAACAAAGAGGACAAATCTGTCCCCTTTAAAGGTACTGTATGGTAGGCCCCCACCCATCATTAGAGATATAAGAGGAGACTTGCATCAGATAGGAGGGGTAGTTAACCGTGAACTGATACAGAGACTTGGGGAGAGTAAGCAAGACATAGGGAAATGGGTTCAAGAGAAACTTCCCATAAGCTTGTCGAACCCAGTACACCCCTTTACACCAGAAGATACAGTGTGGGTAAAGGAGTGGAACTTAACCCCACTAGGGCCAAAATGGAGAGGTCCTTACACTGTTCTGCTATCTACCCCAACATGCGTAGGTTGATTTTAGGTTGATTTTTAAAAGGTTAGAATGTTTTGTATAACGGAAGTGTACTGCCTGTTCGCTTGTGACGCAATATGCTGAAATTATATGTACACTGTATGAGCTATATTTTAAACACTTGACATATAGACACGAGTCAAGCGTGTCCACTTTTTTGGCCAAAAAGATGGAATAAATCTGAGAACTAGAGTCCTGTGTCCGGCAACATCATTTACCGATATTCTGCCTTAAATCTGCTATTTCACTAGGAACCCCAAATTTGGTCTGCAAACACAGTGAAACTAGCACTACAACATATACAAAGTTGGGGTTCCTAGCACTAAGTGGCCCCGAGATACAGGGCCCCAAAGTCGGGTCCCAAAATGTCAAGCACTTTTCTGCAGCAGAGAATGACATTTTCCGAACCGAATTTGGGGCCCCATATCTCGGGGCCACTTGGTGCTAGGAACCCCAAATTTGGTGTGCAAACACAGTGGAACTAGCACTACAACATATCCCAGTTGGGGTTCCTAGCACCAAGTGGCCCTGAGATATGGGGCCCCAAAATCGGGTCGCAAAATGTCATTCTCTGCTGCAGAAAAGTGCTTGGGGAGGGTCTTTTGTTATCTTAACTAAGCGCTTCTAGACGCAAAGGCGGTAAAACGCCGCTAAACGCAGATAAATGCGGCATGCATCTAAACGCCGGTTTCAGCTTTTAAAAACATGTGTTTAGCAGAGTTTGCACCAGCGTCTCGTGTGCATGAAGCCTTAATGGATGTATTGCATTTTATTTGGTTTTATTCTACAGATTTGCAATCTAGCTAGTTTCTATACAAGACCAAAGGAAGAAATAACAATTAGCCCCTAATGAATGTGCTAATTGCAATGAGACCTGTAACTTCAAACATCAGCTAGATGGGGTTCACACATGCGGGTGTGATTTCAGTGCGCCAGTTTGGTGCAACTCAGGAAACACAGGACCCTTTTTAAAACTGCACCGTGGCCGCCCCACTCATGTGTGACCCGGCTTTATTGAAAGCTGGTCCGATTCATATGTTATGCCAATTTAGGGTTGCCACCTCATCCTTTTAAAACCAAACACATATTAATTACACAGGTTCTGTGGCTGATTAAGGTGATAATTAAACTCCCTTAGCGCCTTATTTGCAATAAATTGGCCTCAGAACCTGTGAAATTCATGTGTGTTTGAGTTTAATGCCTGGTTCACACCTATGCATTTTTTTAGTACAGCTGTGCGGGTATGGCAGTGAGTACTCTGCCATTACCTGTAATAGCAGCGGCGCCGTGCCATCCACAGTGAGATAAAGAGAGGAGAGGAGCGGTGCGGGTGGGCGGTGCGGGTGGGTGGAGCGAAGCCCGATCGGCGGGACCACTGTCTTCTTGGGCGTCAATGTGCCGCCCCTCAGATCCTGCCACCCGGGACCAATGGTCCCATCGGGTCCCATTGTAGGGCTGGCCCTGCCCCTAACAACCGCTCCAGGTTGCAGGTGTCTAGAAACACGGTTCCATTTACTGGAGTACTGACAAGCATTTGTATTAAGTTTGTTTGTGTGTATTACTATTGCTGTTACATTTTTTTTTAAAATAAAAATATAGAAATCAAGGTATATCATACCTTTCAGTCATCCTTTGTTGTCTACATTATCAAATGTCTGTGTGGTCTCCTGTATGTGGGGGAGACCACACAGAAAGTGAAAGATCGTATAGGCAGACACAAATATTCCATACGTGATTAAATTAAAGTGGATGTAAACCCAAAAATGTTTTTTTTAAAGCGGAGTTCCACACAAAAATGGAACTTTCGCTTTTCGGAACCCTCCCCCCCTCGGGTGTCACATTTGGCACCTTTCAGGGGGGAGGGGGGTGCAGATACCTGTCTAAGACAGGTATTTGCACCCACTTCCGGCATAGACTCCCATGGGAGTCTACGCCACTTCCCGTCCCGACCGCGCTGTCTGCTGGGAACACACAGCTCCCAGCAGAGAGCGGGGACCACTAGGGACGCGCAGCGCGACTCGCGCATGCGCAGTAGGGAACCGGGAAGTGAAGCCGCAACGCTTCACTTCCTGATTCCCTTACCTAGGATGGCGGCGGCAGCTGCCGAGAACCGAGCGGGTTCTCGCCGTCCCCTGCCGACATCGCTGGACCCCGGGACAGGTAAGTGGCCATGTATTAAAAGTCAGCAGCTGCAGTATTTGTAGCTGCTGGCTTTTAATATTTTTTTTTTTTTGCGGTGTGGGTGAACCCCCGCTTTAAATGAAGACTCATATCTGTTACAGCAGGGGATGTTACATACTTACAAAGTAGGCGAGGTTGAAAAAAGACACAAGTCCAACCTATGTGTGTGATTATAAGTCAGTATTACACTGTATATCCCTGTATGTTTTGGTCATTCAGGTGCTTATCGAACAGTTTTTTGAAAACCATCGATGCTCCCCACTGAGACCACCGCCTGTGGAAGGGAATTCCACATCCTGGCCGCTCTTGCAGTAAAGAACCCTCTACGTAGTTTATGGTTAAACCTCTTTTCTTCAAATTTTAATGAGTGGCCACGTGTCTTGTTAAACTCCCTTCCTCGAAAGGGTTTTATCCCTATTGTGGGGTCACCAGTACTTTACTTGTAAATTGAAATCATATCCCCTCTCAAGCGTCTCTTCTCCAGATAGAATAAGTTCAGTGCTCGCAACCTTTCTTCGTAACTAATGTCCTCCAGACCCTTTATTAGCTTTGTTGCCCTTCTTTGTACTCGCTCCATTTCCAGTGCATTCTTCCTGAGGATTTGTGCCCAGAACTGGACAGCATACTCTAGGTGCAGCTGCACCAGAGTCTTGTAGAGCAGGAGAATTATTGCTTTATCCATGGAGTAAATCCCTTTTTTAATGCATGCCAATATTCTGTTTGCTTTATTAGCAGCAGCTTGGCATTGCATGCCATTGCTGAGCCTATCATCTACTAGGACCCCCAGGTCCTTTTCCATCCTATATTCCCCCAGAGGTTCTGCCCTCAGTGTATAGATTGCATTCATATTTTTGCCACCCAAATGCATTAATTTACATTTTTCTACATTAAACCTCATCTGCCATGTAGTTGCCCACCCCAATAACTTGTTCACATCTTCTTGCAAGGTTTCCACATCCTGCGCAGAAGTTATTGCCTTGCTTAGCTTAGTATCGTCTGCAAATACAAAGATGTAATTTCATCTGTGCCCAGTCTTGCCACGAAGAGTTAATCCAGCTCCGAGCAATCCTCTTATCTTTCTTTAGTAAGATAAAAACAGACACACAGAGAAATATGTGTTCAGTGTAAGAGAGGTATTCTGTGTACTTCACATCTCCCTCCTTTCTTCTCCAGCTCTCCCAGGATTGGCTGCTCAACACCTCAGCATGATTAGGCATGCTGAAGTCATGTGGTGACTTTCCTGGGTTTTGACTGGATGTTAGTGATCATGGGGCATAATCCACAAGAAAAGCAGAAATTCATTCTAAGAAATAGCGATGCCTGGCCAAGGGGAGTGTAGAGGTGGGCGGGGAGTCTACTGACATCACGACTCCACCCACTGAGCCCTGGACAACAGACCTGCCCACAGAATCTGGAGTATTGCAGGGCTGCAAACAGCTAAAGGGGAGATATTTGACAGATAAGGATACATGCAGGAGGCATGTATATCCTTATAGATCAGCACTATGGACGTAATTTAGAAATAATGAGAGTGGGTTTTAATTCACCTTAACTCAGCTAGCATTAGCAAGACATTTTGTGCAAATGAAACATACAGTGGCTCAACTTTGCTTTATTGTCATTATGACGCTGTATTGCACTGGTTACAGCATGTAATATAATTTTAAAAATTGTGAAAATTTTTTTTACTACCCAAAATATTTCAACAAAAAAATACAAACTTCAAAAAACTCATTATGTCTCTTGCTAAATACCTTGGACTGTCTGCTTTACAAAAAGGGGTAATTTGGGGGCTATTTGTACTGTCCTGGGGTTTCGGGTCTCAAGAAATAGGCCATCAGTAAGGGTCCATGCACACTGGGTTTAAAAAAATGCCAGTTGTCTTGGCAGAAAAAAAAGAGCGTTTTTTGTATAGAGTTTAGACAAAATTAGGAGTTTTGCGTGGTTTTTTTCTGCCAGAAAGCGTCAATCAGAAGGGTTTTTTTTCCTGCCTCTAAACGTCCTAATGTGCATGGACACATAGGATAACATTAAGCTGCTTCTGCAAGCAGAACACAAAACTCCTATAGTAGCAGCAATTTTTAAGCCACTGTGCATGGAGCCTTTATCAGGACTGATCCATTTTAAAATATATATACACAATAGTTTGTGGACTCTATATAAATTTCCTACAGACTAAATAATTCTAGATTGTAAGCTCTAACGAGTAAGGCCCTCTGATTTCTCCTGTATTGATTTTTATTGTAAGTGTACTGTCTGCCCTCATGTTGTAAAGCGCTGCGCAAACTGTTGGCGCTATATAAATCCTGAATAATAATAATAATAATAATAATAAACTGATTTGGGTTATTTTTACCAAAGAAATGTAGCAGTATACATTTTGGCCTAAATTTATGAAGAAAGATTATTTGCAAAATGTTATAACAGAAACTACGAAAAACACTTTTATATTTTCAGTCTTTTTTTTATTTATTTAGCAAGACGTAAAAAAAACTGTTGTGAATAATTTTATTCACTAGACAGAGATCGGCCTTGTATGGCCCTTGCCTGGGCTCCTCATGGCCAGCCTCTTTGTGTGCAACCTAGTGTCCTTTTTCTCCATTTGGCTTAACATCCAGTTGCAGGTAAAACATTACTGTTGGGTGGCTGATGGGTTTTGGGCTAGGCGGTTAGTAGCATAATTATTGCTTTTGGAGTATATATTTTTTTGTTGTATATTTTTTGTACTGTCTTCTAACTGTACCTTGTTCCATGCAGTATCACATCTACCTCTTAACAAACATCCCCTGAAGAGGCGAAACATGTCGGGATAAAGTCACTCCATGCTATTGCTGAGTGACCAATATATGTATAGCCAATATTGTGTGTGTATATATATATATATATATATATATATATATATATACACACACACACACACACATATACATATATATACACATACATATATATATACACATACATACATACATACATACTTTAAATCTTTGTTAATAAATTTTGATATTTTTTATAATTTGATGTATTGTCAGTAATGTCGCTGCTGGGCACCCTTAAAATCCCACCAAAATCCCCCTTCCTGTCTACATGTGGTGAATAAATACCATCAAAAGAAAGCTCTATTTGTGTGAAAAAAAACAATAAAAATTTCATATGGGTACAGTGTTGTATGACCGCGCAATTGTCATTCAAAGTATGACAGCACTGAAAGCTGAAAATTGGCCTGGGCAGGGAGGGGGTAAAAGTGCCCGGTATTAAAGTGGTTAATTAATAATTTCTTTATTGGATGTACTATTATAAAACATGGTTAGAGAATATTTAAAGTCTCCTATATAGTCTTGCAAGTTGGTACACAATAAAGATATTAGGTCTCAGGCTCGGTTCACATATGAGCTGCATGCGGCTCACAGCAGGGATCTGGTGCGTGCTGGTCCCCTGTTTCAGACCGAATTTTGGGCTGAATTCGGACCTGAAACAGACCAAAAGAGGCACGCGTTTTTTCTGCAAAACGCATCGGACTGCTGCGGAGATATGTGAACCGGGCTCCATAGAGAGCCGGTCAAAATTTACTGCTATTGCCAATTGGATGTGGTGATCCCACTTCCAATTCGCAATGGTGTGAACCCAGCCTTATACTTGCTATCCTGTTTTATCTGTCCATATTGCTGGTCCAGGCTTCACTCATCACAGTGGTCATTCCCCGAAGGGGTTTTCAGGGTCTGGGCTTTTTAGAGGTGGACCCTAAGCCCTGGACTTGTATAGCAATCTACAGCTAACTACACACACTGCACCAGGTGCCAAGGTGAGCGTTCAAGCAGGATCCTTAGCCCACAGCCACATTAGGCTGCCCCATGGTGTGGGGTCTGAGTACAGCTCCCAAGGTTTTACACCAGGGGTCTTCAAACTATGGCCCTCCAGTTGTTCAGGAACTACAATTCCCATCATGCCTAGTCATGTCTGAATGTCAGAGTTTTACAATGCCTCATGGGATATGTAGTTCCGCAACAGCTAGAGGGCCGTAGTTTGAGGATCCCCGTTTTACACAGCTTGCACCAGACTGGATTAACTGCTTCTATTATGGTATTAGAGGACAGCAAAGAGTTGATTGAAGAATCCGAAGTAAAATAAAATGGCTAAGCTAAGGGCTCATGTACACTACAGCTTCTATACTTGAGTTTAGGAGCTTTTGGCGTTTTTTTTGCCAAAGCTCCTAAACTCGACTCCATAAAAGTCATGTGTCCATGTACACATCGGTCTTTGCAAGAGTTAGACACTGCTGTGGTTAAGGGAGGTTCAACCTCCCTCTCCTGAAAGTAGAAGAATCGTGTTCAGGATAAGGAAGTTTTGACCGCCGGTCACAAAACGCAGCAGTCGCCAGTAAGATCATGGCACGATATTGCCAAGTTTAGCGCTTTTCCGCAACGGCGGTCAACCTAGTCTGTGTGTACATGAAGCCTAAGAGTTGTTTATCCATAAGGGAAAAGAGGAGGTCCATCACCTTAGGGTACCAACAACAAACTAAGGACTCATGAAGTGGGGTAGGGATATAGGAAGATGCCAAAGGGCTTTGCCAGTGTCCAATTATCTAAAGATACTAGTCTATAACCCAGGGCCTATGACTATCAAGCCTGTGTCCTTGTGCTGTACGATTAGGATATATCTATTCTGCTTTTTTCTGTGTTTTGTGGTTTTGGAGCATATCCTAAATGGTCAAGATATGCACAGATTATCAGGGGTTAACTTTGTTTAGGTGTAATGTTAAAATGAGGTTTAGGACTTAATCAGAGTGATTCCTGGAAAACAGCGAGAGGCAGTTGTCCTATGCTTTGCCTAAGCTCTGCATTGTTACATAATGATATCACATAAACAAGGGAAAGCCTGGAAGGA
Organism: Lithobates septentrionalis; assembly: GCA_037952835.1. Lineage (NCBI taxonomy): Eukaryota > Metazoa > Chordata > Amphibia > Anura > Ranidae > Lithobates > Lithobates septentrionalis. The sequence goes on along the minus strand of JBBDGP010001095.1, from coordinate 1,974,288 downwards.
CTTCACTCCATATTGGGTGACATTCTGATTATAAGGTTTGACAAGGGTTGAGAAAAGGGTTCAGCATTACTGCTATGCAGCATGCCATGAGTTGTGCGTCCAACTTAGCAGCAATGCCAGACCACTGAATGCCAATGATTGATGTTGCAGACCCATGTCAATTGAGAAGAGGTCACGGGCATGTCCCCTAGATCCAGGGTCTAGTAACACCTATCGTGAATTTTTTGGGTGGCTATTAGACCAGGGAGGTTGGTGTGTGATATGGTTGTAAGCATAGGGAGTGTAGTTGCTGGAGCTCGTAGATCTACAGAAAAAAGAGATGTAGCACCCTGGAGTTTAGGCAGGGATGCTCCTCACAAATTTACTTACCAGAGGTAGCTATCCTGGTTGATTGTTAGAGATCTATTGATTCCTGCCTAAGTTTGGCCTGGTTGCACTTGTCTCTATTACCACTAGGTGGCTGGGCACTTGGTGGTGTTAGATATGAGAAGGGCATCGCAAGGTCAAGTTATGGGTATGTGGGTATCTCAGCCAATTGGCAAGGGTTTCTTTGAATCCCATGGCCTGCCCAGAGCGCCTATATATTTGGTGGAGTCAGGTGATCTGGGTTCTGTGCCACCTGGACGGCTGTCTGGGTGGACGTGTGTCATATTGCCCCGGGCTGCTAGGCCGAAGATTGGGCCTATCCCGGGGGCTGGTGGGCTGTCTAAGGGGCTATCCAGAAGCAAGAGAGCAGCATAGGGTTGGGATTGCGGCTTGCAGTCCAACCAGGGTTGTCGGTTCTGCCGGCCGGAGAATCTGTCAGTGGTCGGAGGTACTCAGGGACCATCCGCCTTATTACCAGGGACCACAGTGAGTGACTGAAGCAAGTACCGGTGCAGTATTCTCACCGAACGGGCACGGTGGAGAATCGGGAAACTTCAGGCAGTGATCAAGTCAGGGACCCAGCCAGTAGAGGTGACACTTGCAGAGCAGCCTTGTGTGCCAAGCCAGGGACTGAACAGGCCAGTGGGGTGAAGCTTGAGAAATATCTGGAGTGCCAAGCTAGGGACCCAGCAGTGAGGTGGGGGTGACGCTTAAGGAAGATACCACTGTGAAGATTGCAGGAGCTCAAGGGATTCAGTGGCAGTGAATCAGAGGGTCTAGTGAGAGACTGGGAGCTCAGTGTGTTGAAGAACTACAAGGAGAAGTTGTAGAGAAGGCAAAAGAACTGTTACGCTTTGTGTTAGGAACTGTTAAAGACTATTGGTATAGGAGACAGCATCTCTGCACGTGCAGATGTGGCATCTTGCTAGAGGCCTTTCCCTGCATGGCTGTCTTCCTATTGAAGTCTCGGAGTCTGCTAATTGAACTTGCAACTACTTAAGGGTGTCCTGGCCCGAACCCTCTTTCCCCCCAAAAAGTTTGTAAGAGAAATAAACATCTCTCTTACATTCAAGAAGTGTCTGGCGCCAAATAACTTTATCCACCTTGCATCCACTATGCCTCGCAACCCACCATATACAGAAGCATGTCAGCTATCTCTGGCCCCGTAGGTTCTCATCAGACTGAAGGGGGCCAGAGACCTTGCTACAGAGAGGTGCCAGTGGGTCACGCTTGTTCATGTAGTTCCTAAGGGAGCATAATTACACCACTGAAATGTGCTGGCACTTGTAGTTCCACAATTAGACGACAGGAAGTCTAGTGGGGCATATTGGGAGTTGTAGTTCTAAAGATTCAAGAGGGAGAGAGAACACCGAAGTATGCCGGGATATTTATCTCTTCAAATATACAAATACAGTGGCCTGTGTGCATGAGGCCTGCTTTAACACTGATCAGGTTTTCTTCCATTACCAAAAGCGAAAGAAAAATGCACGACCATTAAATTCTATGGACTGCTACACAGCAGTGAGTTGCATTTTTAAGGCCCCATTCACAGTTCTGCCTGTAATTCCAAATCCCACTGCAATCGTGGCAAAACGCACTACGCATGTTTGAGAGACATTCATTCTTAGGCTAGGTGCACACTACTGTGACTTGGCGGGACGTGTTTGTGCAGGCACTGTAGCCCATTCATTTGTCTATTTAACCGCATTTTTGCAACAAAGCAGTGTGAAAGCAGTGTGTTTTGGCTGCGGGTGGTTGTTGGTGTGGGAACAGGTGCTATTCCCGAACCTGCAAACACTCGCAATAGTGTAAACCTAGCCTAAAGGGCACCTCAAACGTGGTGCGCTTTTGTGGCGATTGCACTGCGATTTGGAATCATGGGCAGAACCACCTGAGATTCTGCCTGCGACCCAAAGTTGTTAAATCCTGCATGCTGCAATTTTGGTGCATGTTTGGTGCGCTTAAAAATAAATGCACCAAAAATGCCTCTTCCCATTAAAATCAATGTAAAATGTGGGAGAAATGCCAAACATTCACCAAATTTTTATCCAAAAGGTTCACTGCAGATGTATCTTCCTGGCGCATGTGTTTTTAATTGTAGTGATTGATTCCTTTGCATTAAATGTTTGACTGTCATAATAACTGCATTATGAATACCAGTACCCCCTGTATAGTAGTATAAAGATGCATTAAATACAAGACAGGAAATGTGATTACAGGTATATGATGCTGAAACAAAGCCTCTTAGAGCCCATTTATACCATGGTGCATTGCGGTAACACTTTATTGTGAATTGTGGCATGCTCAAAGGGCCCCAACACAGAAAAAAAAAATCACTCCTGCTCTTGTTTTTTCATGTCAGCGCACTGCAACACTCACTGTATTTTGGGGCTATGTAGCGCAGATGCATTCTATAGATGCACTCGTAGGCATGTTAAAATTAGTTAGTAACAGTAGGTGCTGCCCTGGACAGGAAGGCTCGGGTTAACATGGTTCCCGAGGTTTTTTGTTTGGTGGGATCTTTGGGTTCGACTCACTGGTCCTGTGGATATGAAAAGGGACAGCGGTTTGGAGCCTGAGAGCCCTTGAGGAAAGGGGAGCAGTAAGGAGAGGGAGAGAATTCTTAGAAGCCACAATGCCGCCTAAGAGCCGAGGAGTCCTACCACAGGTTGATTGACCTTGAGGATGTGAGAGCTACACACGGGGGTCTTCCCTGAAGACACCCGCTGCTGGGAATTGCCACTGATGGATCCTTATTTGCATGGACTGTGCCTATTGCAGGTATGCTGGGGCAGCACATAGCCGGAGTAGGAAATTACTGTTATGTCTGATCTTTGGACTTTTCTAAACTGTTCTGCATTTTTTTACAGTAAAGTGTTGAGACTGCCTTCTGCCTGGTGTAGCAGAGCGTCCCAAAGAGAGCCAGGAAAAGTCCTGTTCGGGGTTTATACATCTCCCAGGCTCCTCTCATACAGGTTTAGGGATCTCTGATCCATGGTCCGGTTCAGGTCTTGGTCCTCTCCCCCAGGCTAATTTAAGCTCACCTGAGCAAGACAGCCCTTGCTCTTGGCCTGGGATACTCAGAGAACTTCTGTGTAAGAGTGCAAAAAGGTATGTGGAAACTGACAAGCTGTAGGCTTGCTCAGCTTAGTAGTTAGGATCTGTAAATATTGTTTAGTTAGTGCCGAGACACGGCTAGGTTTTGTTTTGGCTATTTTTGTTCCTATTTGTTTCTTTTTGGAACACTGTACAGCACCTGTAAATAGACTTGTATATATCACAAATAAACACCGCACTGTTTGTCACTATTCCACTGGATTTGGTATCTGTGCCTGAAAGACTGCTCATCCCAGGGAGCTTTGTACCTGCTACCTGTCCCCCAGGTTACATATGGTGGAGACTGCGACCAGCTGTAGTAAGTTACTACTTAAAAGGCCAGTACCTAGAGTGACTAAGCATGGAGGAAATCCTAAAACAATTGGTGATATCCAATGCTGCACAGCAACAAACAAACGCTATCGCACAGGAGCAAACCAAGGCGCTGTGCCAACAGATTGGTGCTGTACAGGAGCTATCGCAGAGGCTGTTTGAACAGCTAGCCACTGATGCAAAAGGGGATAGGAAAACCCTGGCTGCGGTTGTAGAGACGCTTGCACAGTGGTCACCTGCTAAAGTTAATGTTGTTGGAGACAAGCCCTCAGCCATCCATGTGGGTCGTTTTCTTTCCAAGATGACTGCAGATGATGATCCAGAGGCCTTTCTCTTAACCTTTGAACGGACCGCTGAGAGGGAAGGTTGGCCCAAAACCCAGTGGGCAGGACTGGTCGCCCCCTTGCTGTCTGGAGAATCGCAGAAGGCCTACTATGATTTGGAGTCAGCAGAAGTAGGAGACTATGAAAAGGTCAAGCGGGAAATCCTGGCGCGACTTGGTGTCACCTTGGCAGTTCGAGCACAGCGGGTCCACAGCTGGTTCTTCCAAGACGAGAGGCCCCCAAGATCGCAGATGTTCGACCTAATTCACTTGGTGAGGAAATGGCTACAGCCGGAGTCCCTGTCTGGGCCACAAATAGTGGAGCGTGTGGTCATGGACCAGTTCCTGAGGTCACTACCAGTTCCCCTGCAGAAGTGGGTGAGTCAAGGAGACCCCAACTCGGCGGACAACCTCGTGGAACTTGTTGAAAGGTACTTTGCTGCAGAGAACCTGGTCACCACCCCTACAGCCGCACGGACTTTCCGCCCAAAGCCACGGTCTCCCCAGGCAACCGGTAAGACTGTTCCAGGGGAAGTGGGTGGTAAGCATGGCAAGGAAATAGGGGGGAGGATTTTTGGTGCCAGGACTGAAGTTTGGCGTCCCAAACAAGGGAAGCTACTGCCTGTCAGCAAACCCAACTGGGGAAACATCAGGTGTTTTCGTTGCCAAGAACTGGGACATGTTGCAGCAAACTGTCCATTGACAGATGAACCAATGCAGTGCGATCTGTCCATTAGAAGGCAGTCTATGTTTGCTGCTGTTTCATGCGCTGCAGCACCAAGTATGGGAAAACACATGTGCCAAATGACTGTTAATAATAAGCCTATTACGGCCTTGCTAGACTCTGGAAGTCTAGTGACTTTGGTTACAGCTGAGATGGTTGACATTGTGAATTTGCATGCTAAAAAAATTGCTGTGATCTGTGTACATGGGGATACCCGTGAGTATCCTATAGCCACTGTTCAGTTTAAAACTGGCTTAGGTACGGTGACCCATCCGGTCGGACTTGTGCCCCATTTGGTGCACAAGGCCATCATTGGTAGGGACTTCCCTAAGTTTTGGGAACTGTGGGATCGTCCCGACCCGGTCGCAGTAGCTGACTCAGTGACAGAGCCAGAACTCCTGGCCGCTACTGACAATATGGGTTCAGGGGACTCTTCTCAGGGCTCCCCAGGTTTTCCTTTCTCAGTTATGGCAGGAGAGCTGGAGGAGCCTGAGGAGGTCCCCACAACCAGTGGAGCTGGACAGCCATCTGCTGAATCTGAGCCTACGTTGGAGTTTGCTGACCTTAATGTACACAAGGAAAATTTTGGTACCGAGCAGAGAAAAGACCCAACCCTTGCCAGGGCCTGGGAAAATGTAATGGTGATTAATGATGTACCTGTCGAATCAGGGGACAGGCTCTGTTTTCCTTATTTTAGCAGCAATGAGGATTTAATGTATCGTGTATGTAAAAAAAATGATGAAGTGGTTGAACAGTTGGTGGTCCCTAAGCCATACAGACGGGTGGTGTTGGAACTTGCCCATGGGCACTTGCTAGGAGGTCATTTAGGGGTTGAGAAAACTACGGAAAGGGTGTTGCGCAGGTTTTATTGGCCCGGAATACAGAAGGATATTGAGAATTATTGTCAATCCTGTCCTGTGTGTCAGATGTCAGCCCCACTACAACACTTCCGAAGTCCTTTAGTGCCCTTGCCCATTATTGAAGTGCCCTTTGAGAGGATTGCCATGGACCTTGTGGGTCCACTCCCCAAGTCTGCCCGAGGTCATCAGCATATCCTCGTAATCATGGATTATGCTACCCGTTACCCAGAGGCCATTCCCTTACGCACCGCGTCTGCTAAAAACATTGCCAAAGAGCTGTTTATGGTGTTCAGTCGTGTTGGAATCCCTAAAGAAGTCCTTACAGACCAGGGCACCCCATTTATGTCACGAATAACTAGAGAGCTGTGCAAGTTATTTAAGGTGACGCAATTGCGAACCTCAGTGTACCATCCTCAAACGGATGGCTTGGTGGAACGCTTCAATAAAACATTAAAGAGCATGTTAAAAAAGGTTGTTGACAAGGATGGGAAAAACTGGGACTTCCTGATACCATACTTGATGTTTGCCATCAGGGAGGTTCCCCAGTCCTCCACAGGGTACTCTCCCTTTGAGTTGCTTTATGGGAGACACCCTCGGGGACTCTTGGACATAGCCAAAGAAACTTGGGAGGGGGAGCAGACACCCCATAAAAGTGTCATTGAGCATATTGCTCAAATGCAGGACAGGATTGCAGCAATCATGCCGATGGTAAAAGAACACTTACTGCAGGCCCAAACAGCTCAACAGAGGATATACAATAGGGGGGCCCAACTCCGTGTTTTCTCACCTGGTGATAGGGTCCTGGTGTTAGTTCCCACTGTTGAGAGCAAGTTCCTGGCTAAGTGGCAGGGTCCCTTTGAAGTAATTGAAAGAGTTGGGGAGGTCAATTACAAAATATATCAACCAGGAAAAAGGAAGCCCGAACAGATTTACCACATAAACCTGTTAAAGCCCTGGAAGGATAGACTGGCGTTAACTGCGAGGTCCCTCCCGGTAACGCCTAAGGGTACTGAGTCCCCTCTGATCCCTGAGGTCACGATTCCAGACACCCTGTCATATTCTCAAAAGCAGGAAACTAGAGAATTCCTGATAAGAAATAGAGATAAATTTTCAGAGTTACCTGGCACGACTTCAGCAGTTCAGCATGATATCGTTACTGAACCTGGGGTCCGTGTCAAGCTCAAACCATACCGAATTCCTGAAGCGAGGAGAAAGGACATCAGCGAGGAAGTTAAAAGAATGTTGGAGCTAGATGTCATTGAGGAATCCAATAGTGACTGGTCTAGCCCCATCGTGTTAGTCCCAAAACCGGATGGCACTTGGAGGTTCTGTAATGACTTCAGGAAGCTTAATGCAGTGACAAAGTTTGACACGTACCCAATGCCCAGAGTGGACGAACTTATAGACCGACTTGGCAAGGCTCGCTATCTGACCACTTTGGACTTGACAAAAGGTTATTGGCAAATACCCCTGACTGGTAGCGCCAAAGAGAAGACTGCATTTGTGACCCCGGAGGGTTCCTTTCAATATAAAAAAATGCCTTTTGGGTTGCAAAATGCCCCCGCCACATTTCAGAGGGCCATGGACAGGACTCTAAGACCCCACCGACAATATGCAGCAGCATATCTAGATGACATAGTGGTACATAGCACTGACTGGGAGTCTCACTTGCCCCGTGTCCAGGCTGTCCTCAATTCCCTCTTCAAAGAAGGTTTTACAGCAAATCCAAAAAAATGTGCCATTGGTCTAGACGAAGCCAAGTATTTGGGCTACACTATTGGGCGTGGTGTCATAAAACCTCAAGTGAATAAAATAGAAGCCATCCAGGAATGGCCACGTCCTGCAAACAAGAAGCAGGTCAGGGCCTTTCTTGGCATTGCGGGGTATTATAGAAGATTTATCCCAAATTTTGCAACTATAGCTGCCCCACTGACAGACCTTACGAAAGGGAAAGACTCGGTAATGGTGAAATGGTCCTCAGTAGCAGAGGAATCTTTCCAAGTCCTGAAGAAGGCTCTTTGTGCACAACCAATACTGTACTCCCCCGATTTCTCCAAAGATTTTTTGGTTCAGACGGATGCGTCTGATGTTGGTATCGGGGCAGTACTATCACAGGTACACAATGGGGAAGAACACCCTGTGGTGTACCTAAGCAGAAAACTCAATGACCATGAGCAAAGGTATGCAGTCATTGAAAAGGAGTGTTTAGCCATAAAGTGGGCCGTGGACGCACTCAGGTACTATTTGTTAGGACGCCAGTTTGAGTTAATAACTGACCATGCTCCTCTGAAATGGATGGCCCAAAAGAAGGAGACTAATAGACGGGTGAACCGGTGGTTTTTGGCTCTACAGGATTACTCATTCACTGTAAAACACAGGCCAGGTGTTGAGATGGGGAATGTAGATGCCCTGTCCCGTGTTCACTCCTGTTGGGCTACAGGTGTTCCAACCCTGGGGTTGAAACAAGGGGGGAGGATATGTAGCAGAGCGTCCCAGAGAGAGCCAGGAAAAGTCCTGTTCGGGGTTTATACATCTCCCAGGCTCCTCTCATACAGGTTTAGGGATCTCTGATCCATGGTCCGGTTCAGGTCTTGGTCCTCTCCCCCAGGCTAATTTAAGCTCACCTGAGCAAGACAGCCCTTGCTCTTGGCCTGGGATACTCAGAGAACTTCTGTGTAAGAGTGCAAAAAGGTATGTGGAAACTGGCAAGCTGTAGGCTTGCTCAGCTTAGTAGTTAGGATCTGTAAATATTGTTTAGTTAGTGCCGAGACACGGCTAGGTTTTGTTTTGGCTATTTTTGTTCCTATTTGTTTCTTTTTGGAACACTGTACAGCACCTGTAAATAGACTTGTATATATCACAAATAAACACCGCACTGTTTGTCACTATTCCACTGGATTTGGTATCTGTGCCTGAAAGACTGCTCATCCCAGGGAGCTTTGTACCTGCTACCTGTCCCCCAGGTTACACTGGTCTGAAGTTTTTTTTAAAGGAGTGTAATCCAAATTAACTGAGTAACTGGAGAATAGTTGTTGTGCAAGTGTACATGGTGTACAATCAGCTCTTATGCCCTGTATACACGAAAGGATTTTCCGATGTGTGATAGGACCTTGTTGTCGGAAATTCCGACCGTGTGTAGGCTCCATCACACATTTTTCATAGGAATTTCCGACACACAAAGTTTGAGAGCAGGATATAAAATTTTCCGACAACAAAATCCATTGTCGGAAATTCCGATCGTGTGTACACAAATCCGACGCACAAAGTGCCACGCATGCTCATAATAAATTAAGAGATGAAAGCTATTGGCTACTGCCTCGTTTATAGTCCCGACGTACGTGTTTTACATCACAGCGTTCAAAACGATCGGATTTTCCGACAACTTTGTGTGACCGTGTGTATGCAAGACAAGTTTGAGCCAACATCCGTCGGAAAAAATCCATGGATTTTGTTGTCGGAATGTCCGATCGTGTGTACGGGGCATAAGGGTAGAGGCCCCCCTTAAGGTTAAGTATTCGCTGACGGCAACCTCACCCTTGTCCCTTAGCATTGGTGAAAATGGCACAGAGTAAAGGTGCCCTGTATGT
>JBBDGP010001095.1:1800000-1960000 GCA_037952835.1 Lithobates septentrionalis | reverse complement strand
GTGGAGGCAGTGGAGGACAGAGTAGAGTGTTGAAGGTAGAGAAGAGTTGACGTGGACTGGATGAGAAGGTGTTGATGAGTGTGATAAAGTAGGTCTGTTTGGCAGTGTGAAGGCAGGAGTAGTATTTTAGGAGGGCAGATTTATATTGTGTGAAGTCTTCCTGGGTCTTAGTCTTATGCCACAGGCGCTCAAGAGCGCGGCTACGTTTTCTGAGACTTCTGGTGTCATCTGTTTGCCAGGGTTGTAGCAGTCGGGGCCTAATTCTGCGTGTAGTGAGGGGGGCCAGCTTGTCTAGGGAGGAAGACAGTGAGCGGTTGTAGATGAAAGTAGCTAGGTTGGGGCAGGACAGGGGGGAGATTTTGTCATAGAGGTGATCAGTAGCAGAGTAGAGAAGAGAAGGGTTGAGGTGGCGAAGGTTTCTGCGTGTAACTGTTAGGCGGTTGGAGGGAGAAGAGGTGGAAGACAAGGAGAGAGCAAAACTAATAAGGTGGTGATCAGAGAGTGGGAGTGGATTGTTGGAAAGGTTGCACGGAGTGCACAGATAGGAGAAGGCAAGGTCAAGGGTGTTGCCGTTGGAGTGGGTAGGAGCCTGTATCCATTGCTTCAGGTCAAGCGATGAGGTTAGACTAAGAAGTTTAGAAGTAATAGTAGTGTTAGTGTTGACAGGGATGTTGAAGTCCCCAAGAATAATTGTGGGGATTTCAGAAGAGAGAAAGTAGGGTAGCCAGGCGGAGAAGTCATCAAGAAAGGCTGATACCTGTCCAGGGGGCCGGTAGATGACAGCAATTCTTAGAGAAATGGGAGAGAAAAGACGAATGCAGTGTGCCTCAAAAGAGGAGAGTGTCAGAGAGGGAGGTGGGTGAAGAACCTGATAGGTGCTGCATGGGGCTAGAAGGATTCCCACTCCACCTCCCTTCCGTCCACTTGGTCTGGGGGAGTGAGTCCAGAAAAGGCCCCCATGGGAGAGGGAAGCAGGAGAGATAGTATCCGATTCATGAAGCCAGGTTTCATTAATGGCAAGTAGGTTAAAGGAATTTGTGATGAAGAGGTCGTGGAGGGCGGTGAGTTTGTTGCAGACAGAACGTGCATTCCACAGGGCACAGGAAAGGGGGGGGGCTGGTTTTGGAAAGAGGAATAGAGACCAAGTTCTGTGGGTTGCGGCTCCTGCCAGAGGGTGTAGGGGGATGGGAGCGTTGGGCAAAGACAGATGATGGTGGCCCAGGGTTTGGGGATATGTCACCAGAGATTAGGATAAGCAGGAGGGTGAGGGAGGTAATGTGGGAATGTGATTTATGTGAAGGGGCATGTCTCAGAGTACTGGAGCTTTTATCAGTGTATGGATGTAGAATGAGCGAGAGTTGGTAAGAGCAGTAGTAGGGGGAAGACAGAAGGCAGGGTGATATGTATAAGCAGGCGGGTGGAGAGGGGGGGTGAAGGTAAGAGAGTTTGATGAGAGAGGAGAGGAGTGTCAGAAGCAGTGGTAGAGAGTGCATGTTACAGAGTGGAAGGAGAGCTTAATAGAGAGACAGGGTCACCTGCAGTCTGTTAGCTGCTTTCCAGTGCAGATTGCTGTATTTGTTTGCTTCGTGCAATCGCTGAAAACTTAGGCAAGACAGTCCAGAAAAACAAATAATGTCATGGTTGTTCGCACAGGGCAACAGATAGAGAAGGCCACATACCAGAGACACACACACACAGACAGCAGGCAGATCCCAATTTCAGTTAACGGTGGAAGATGTGGATGAGCTGACACATACCAGAGACACACACACACACACACACACACAGAGACAGCAGGCAGATCCCAATTTCAGTTAACGGTGGAAGATGTGGATGAGCTGACACATACCAGAGACACACACACACAGAGACAGCAGGCAGATCCCAATTTCAGTTAACGGTGGAAGATGTGGATGAGCTGACACATACCTGTAAAGAGACAGAAGGAATGATCAGGTGAGGCAGAACTTAGTGCAGAGAATGAAGTGCATATCACTTGTAGAAAGAATCACTTAGAGAAAGAAGCCTTAAAGATAGAAGCCATTGCAATGTGCTCCCCCGAGCTATAAAGTGTCATTTGTTTCTACTTTGTAAAACGCATGAATGAAGATCCTTGTCACAGGTGATGAGCTTATGCCATGATAAGATCAGACAGAAAAACCAAGTGACAGAATTTATATATCTTTTTGGCCAATCAAATGCTAAATTAGACAAGACCTTTAGTCCCTTGGACCATTTGTGTCACTGTTTTTTTGTTTTTAAAGTCTAGCAATATGGCTAAAGAAGAAGTATGTGTATAGGGACTTCTAGCTTTCCTGATTTGCATACTTGTTCTGGGAACGTGACTTATGCCGGCCATACACGGTTCGAATTTCGTAAGAATTTTCTTTCGAAAATCGTATGAAAGAATTTTCGTATGAATTTCGCATCATTAGTGGGCTGCAACAACGGCCGATTTTCGTGCGGCAATCGAATTTGAGGAATCGGACATGTTGGAAATTTTCCGAAAAACGAACGATTTTCTAATCCATGATGGGAGAATCGTGCGAGAAATGTAATAAGAAAAGAAAATTTACAGAGAGAAAAGAAGATTCCCGGCCAAGAAAATTCTTTTCTGTAGCAATATGAGGTGAAATTGAAGGCTTGGTCGGCCGAATTTCGAAAATCAATGGTGGCATCATCGGATCACAAAAAAACCAAAATTTCTTATTTTCAAAAGAAAATTCGTTCGAAATTCGACCGTGTATGGCCTGCTTAACGCTCGATTCACATGTATGCATGTTGCTTTTGAGCGTTTTTGGAGGTTTTTTTTCATGCTTGCCACGTTTTTGAGCAGCGTTTTTGCGGCTTTTTTGTAGCGTTTTTGCCGCGATTTGCGTTTTGCGTTTTTTTTTTTACAGTTTTTTTTTACAGTCTTGAAAAAAAAATTAACGCATCAAAAACGCACCAAAAACGCAGCAAAAACGGTGCACTTGCGTTTTTGATGCTTGTCCATTGAATTCTATAAGGCTCGATTCACACTAGCGCGTTTTTTGATGCATTTTGCATTTTGCAGAAATGCACGGGAATTTTTTAACATGGGTTCCTATGGAACATGGTCACATCAATGCCTTATTGTTTCTCTGCATTTTTGGAAAGGGTCGGGGACTTTTTTTCATGCAAAATGCAGCGTTTTGCATGTAATGGATTTCAATGGACAAGCATCAAAAACGCAAGTGCACCGTTTTTGCACCGTTTTTGCACCGTTTTTGCACCGTTTTTGCACCGTTTTTGCACCGTTTTTGCACCGTTTTTGCACCGTTTTTGCACCGTTTTTGCACCGTTTTTGCACCGTTTTTGGTGCATTTTTGCCGTTTTTTATTTCAAATTTTTTTTAAGACTGTAAAAAAAAAAGTAAAAAAAAACAAAAAACGCAAATCGCAGCAAAATCGCGGCAAAAACGCGGCTCAAAAACGTGGCAAGCATGAAAAAAAAACCTCCAAAAACGCTCAAAAGCAACATGCATAGGTGTGAATCGAGCCTTGCATGCAAAACGCTGCATTTTGCATGAAAAAAAGTCCCTGACCCTTTCCAAAAATGCAGAGATACGAAAAAGCATTGATGTGAACATGTTCCATAGGAACCCATGTTAAAAAATTCCTGTGCATTTCTGCAAAATGCAAAATGCATCAAACGCGCTATTGTGAATGGAGCCTAAGAAAGTACTAAAAGAACTACCGTAAGTCAGGATTAAAAGAAATAAGTCAGGATAACAGCCTAGCAACTAGCTTTTTCAGAAGAAGGTCAGCTGTGGCAGCCCCCATATATTAATTAAAAAAAAATAATTTATATGTATATGTATGTATATATATATATATATATATATATATATATAATTCCCGTTTCAGTGAACCCCATTCCCCATCTGTTATATTGAACATCATTATATGAAACTAGAATATACCATTCAGCATCGGCACCTATATTTACACACACACACACACACACACACCAGGATATGCCACTAGGTGTCATTGGATTCATAGCTAGAATGCATCTAATAGAATAATTATGGTCTGCTTTGTCAACCTTACGTTAAAGCAGTGTTTTTCCACCTTTTTTTCAGTTGAGACACCCTTTAGAATTGTGCACAATCTCGGGGCGCACCAGTTTGGGGGCTTGTTCACACTAGGAGGTGAGCCCTAGTGTGCGCACTTTTTTGCATGTTCTCACACAGTACAATCAGAGTAAAGAATTTCAGTACAGGAGAGGAGCCTATAGAACTGTGCAAGACTGAAGGGAAGGCTTTTATGAAATTTGATCCCCTTGTGGGTTAGCTATTAAGAAGTCCAAAAAGTTGAGATAAATCTATAGATAAAAGTAGAAACCCCTTAAAGAAATACAATACTTAAGAGCAGAATCATGCAGCAACCAATTAAGAGATGACCAAACAGGATTGGACAAATCAGATCCAACACCATGTCAGTGGGCCCTATAGCAATCACCTGGTCTAGTATGGCTATAGTTCCAGATTTGTGTCCTTGTTCAATAACTTTACTAATTCTTGTGACACTGATTACCAGTCATTCAACCTTTTACTTTCACAAGATAGTTGAAACACTCTTCACAGGGCACTTTTATTAATAGTCTACTTGGTAATCACAGCAATGGTCCAGGGCACAGTTCTAAGTGTCATGGAGCTTTAACCACTTAAAGTGGGGTTCCACCCAAAAAAAAAAAACTACATGGAAAAATTAAAAAAAAAAAATACAAAAAAACATTTGGATATATTTTTTTTTTACTTACCTCTAAATGGCTGTTGCTAGGGTGTCCCTCGTAGTCTGCCTCTTCCAGTGCCTGGGCTGGTGACATCACTTCCCCCTCGGCACAGGAAGGGCTCAGCTCTGCTCCCTCCCTCCTGTCAATCATCTGGGACCCGCTACAGGTCCCCGGTGACTGAGCGGCCAATCACGGCGTGCGGCGCCGCTCGCGCATGCGCAGTGGGTGCCAGGCTGTGAAGCCACAGCCCGGCGCCCACAGTTGCAATGCCGGCGTCGCAGAACGGAGGGGGAGACGAGCGGGGCTTTGATCCCCCGCATCGCTGGACCGGGGACAGGTAAGTGTCCAATTAAAAGTCAGCAGCTGCAGTATTTGTAGCTGCTGACTTTTAATTTTTTTTTTTTTTTTTTTTACTGGACCTCGGGTGGAACTCCTCTTTAAGGTCGGCCTTATAGGAGTTTTCATACTACAGGGCAGCACCTCTGCTCTGGATCACGTGTATATATTGTCTGGATCTGAGGGGTTAATGGGCAGCTGGGAGACAGTTCAGTCAACTTTAACGGCTTTATTCAGCAAAAAACTGAAAAAATGACAGACTTTGTCTTCATGGGAAGCTCAACACAATACAAGGTGCTCTGCTCATCAGTATAACAGTCTTTTATATCATGTTAGCATCCCAGCCAAACAAACATTGCAAAGTCCCAGTTGCAGGCCAGCTCTCCCAGCAGGTTCCATCCAGCATTCAAGTCTTCTCAGAACTGATAGAAAAACAGCCATCTTCCTCCCAAGCCTCTCTGACCAGCTGCCTAATAAGCAGGCCTTAAAAAGGGAAGTACTTGACCTCTTCCATTAACCCTCTCTTAACCTAACTTAGGCTGACTCTTTACAATATACGTGATTTGGCTCTTCCGAGTAGCGGGCCTGAATGTGCGCCGCCATCGGCTCACTCTCGCTGTGACTCATTGTTTGCCGGCACCCACCGATCATTCGTTACAGAGGCAGAACGATGATCTGCCTATGTAGACAAGGCAGATTGCCGTTCTGTCAGTAGGGAAGGCATGGATCCTGTGTTCCTGCAAAGCAGGGACATGGATCCCATTACTTCACCTAGTAAAAGCACCTCCCCCACAGTACACAAAGTTGGTATTAGGGGGGTTTTGGGAATTTAAATGAGACCCATGACATTCTATAGCCATACGCCTCCATCCCTGAATCTGAAATTTTAAAAGGAAAAGGTTTGGGACTTTAACCACTTGCCGACCAGCCGCAGCAGTTTTACTGCCGCAGAATGGCACAGCTGGGCGAAACAACATTATGTAACTTCGCTTCGCCCTGTGGCCACTAGGGGCGTGCGAGCGCCGCCGGAGGCGCGCCTGCTGCTCGCCCCCGGAGCTGATGTGAGTTCCAAGCAGTCGCGATGACCGCCTGGCTCCCACGATCGCTCATGACACACTGAGAACCGGGATCTGTGTGTGTAAATCTGTGTTCTCTCTGAGAGGAGAAGAGACTGATCGTGTGTTCATACAAAGTGTGAACAGCGATCTGTCATCTCCCCATGACAGTCCCACCCCCCTTCAGTTTTAACACAGTGAGGGAACACAGTTAACCCCTTGATTGCCCCTAGTGTTAACCCATTCCCTGCCAGTGACATTTATACAGTAATCAGTGCATTTTTATAGCACTGATCGCTGTATAAATGCCAATGGTCCCAAATATGTGTCAAAAGTGTCCGATGTGTCCACCATAATGTCGCAGTCCCGATAAAAATCGCAGATCGCCACCATTACTAGTAAAAAAAAAAAATAATAATAAAAATGCCTTAAATCTATCCCCTATTTTGTAGACGCTATAACTTTTGGGCAAACCAATCAATATCTGCTTATTGCGATTTTTATTACCAAAAATATGTAGAAGAATACATATCGGTATAATCTGAGAAAAAATAAGCTTTTTTTAAAAGAAAATGTGGATATTTATTATAGCAAAAAGTACAAAATATTGTGATTTTTTTTTTTAAATTGTTGCTTTTTTTTTGTTTATAGCGCAAAAAATAAAAACCGCAGAGATGATAAAATACCACCAAAAGAAAGCTCTATTTGTGGGAAAAAAGGACGTCAATTTTGTTTGGGTGCAGCACCGCACGACCGCGCAATTGTCAGTTAAAGTGACGCAGTGCCGAATGACAAAAAATGGCCTGGTCATTCAGCAGCCAAATCTTCCGGGGCTGAAGCGGTTAAATGAAGCATGTGACACATAGCTGGTAAAGTGGTCAATTGCAAGATAGCACATTTATTCTTTCATATTATCATTATAACATATGCACACAGATGTCTTGAATAACACATTGCAGTATAAAGTATAATTGTTGTGGGCTGGCGTTTAATCCACATCATATCACAATATTAAAATCAATAATGATTGCAAAAAGTTCATAATATTCTAAGCTGTAAATGCATGATTATAATGCAGCTAAAAACGTTTGATGCGTGCGTTTTGTGGAATTTTTTCCACTTCTTTTTCAGGAGCGGGTGCAAGGTGCGTATAAGTCATCTTCAGATTCAGCATGCAGTGCTGCAAATTGAGGGCTGCCAGGGATGTGTCTGTCCCGGGAGCTGTGGCAGTGGCCCATGGAAAACCGAGGTACACACGTGCAAACCCCCAATGGCAATTTCTGGTGATCCCACATGTTAGCAACATAATCCGGGTATGGTGTGCAATGTCCTAAGAGAAAAGACCGCAAACAAAAACACAGGCTAGGCACACAGTTAACCCTTTGATCATCTATGATGTTAACCCATTCCCAGCCATTAAAACAGTGACAGTGCATGTTTTTATCACTGATCACTATATTAGTGTCACTGGTCCCCAAAAAGTGTCCAAAGTGTCAGAATGTCGACCGCAATATCGCAGTCCTGCTATAAGTCACTGATCGCTGTCATTACTAGTAAAAAAATAAAAATATTCCATAGTTTGTAGACGCTATAACTTTTGTGCAAACCAATCAATATACGCTTATTGGGATTTTTTTTACCAAAAATATATAGCAGAATACATATTGGCCTAAATTGTGTAAAGAAATTGGATTTTTAAAAAAAAAAAAAATTTATTGGATATTGAACTTCATCTTTATATATAATCCCTTTTATAATGTATATTCATCAAACACATATTCTAAGGAACGGATTTCTAAAGCTGTGGTGTGTCCTTTTAAAAAGCCATACTGCTGCTTTACAAAAATAAATCTTTATAAAGCCAAGTGGAGTGTGTTACAGAGGTATATGGCGGCACTCTGCTGACTTCTCAGGACTTCGAACATTAATAAAAGGAATGAGTGTAAAGAAAATCAGAGTGGTATTTGATGAATTGTGATATACTGAATAGATAAGTTATGAGTATGGAGGAATCTAGAAAACTCTGGAGCCATGAATCCTCTGATTCCAGCCACACTATGGTGTCTTCGGAGCTGCTTGTGTCGCTGGTTACATGGAATTACTTCAACCTCTTCCCTGAATAAAACTCTGTTGTGCTCTCTAATGAATCTGATGTCAGTTCAATGTCATGTACTTGATGAGCTTTTCACCATATTTGTATTAATGGCAGAATTTAGTGTTGACCATAGAAAGCACTGAGCTAAAGCTGTGTATTTTACAGGCAGGATTGAAAAGACATAAGGAAGCTGATTGGTTTCCATAGTAAACAGCATAGTTGCCAACAGTCCCGATTTTCCCGGGACAATCCCGATTTTGGGACCCTCGTCCCGATTGGAGGCTGTCCTGAATCGGGATTTTCCATAAGGAAAATAGGGAATGTTGTTTTTTTTATATTTGGAGCAGCTGGCTCCAGCAAAATGGCGGCCAGCGCCGCCGCTCGATCTTCCCCCTAGTGTTCAGTCAGTGAAGAGAGGAAGGGGGCTCGATCCGTGCAGCCAATGAATCGGCTTCTTTAGCTGCACGGCCCCTCCCCTCTCCACTGAGGACACAGCGCCGCCGTGTCTTGCCGAAAAGTTCCCCAGCTCGGCTATTTCCTCCGGACCGTACTGTGCAAGCGATGCGCCTGCGCAGTACAGGGGGTCCTTACTTGCCGAGGGGAACTTTCTCGGCAGAACACCGGCCGCTCCTGGACGAGGGGAGGGTCTGCACTGAGGGGGGGGGGCTGCATTAAGGGGGGGCTGCACTAATTGAGGGGGGGTCTGCACTAATTGAGGGGGGGTCTGCACTAATTGAGGGGGGGTCTGCACTAATAGAGGGGGGTCTGCACTAAAAGAGGGGGGGGCTGCACTGAGGGGGGGGCTGCACTGAGGGGGGGGCTGCACTAATTGAGGGGGGGCTGCACTAATTGAGGGGGGTCTGCACTAATAGAGGGGGGCTGCACTGAGGGGGGCTGCACTAATAGAGGGGGGCTGCACTGAGGGGGGGCTGCACTAATAGAGGGGGGCTGCACTGAGGGGGGGCTGCACTAATTGAGGGGGGTCTGCACTAATAGAGGGGGGCTGCACTGAGGGGGGTCTGCACTAACAGAGGGGGGCTTCACTGAGGGGGAGTCTGCACTAATAGAGGGGGGGCTGCACTGAGGGGAGTCTGCAATAATAGAGGGGGGCTGCACTGAGGGGGGGGCGCTGCACTAATAGAGGGGGGGCTGCACTGAGGGGGGGGTCTGCACTAATAGAGGGGGGCTGCACTGAGGAGGGGGTCTGCACTAATAGAGGGGGGTCTGCACTAATAGAAGGGGGTCTGCACTGATGTAGGGCGTCTGCACTGATGTAGGGCGTCTGCACTGATGTAGGGGGTCTGCAC
The DNA here is from genome assembly GCA_037952835.1 of Lithobates septentrionalis. Lineage (NCBI taxonomy): Eukaryota > Metazoa > Chordata > Amphibia > Anura > Ranidae > Lithobates > Lithobates septentrionalis. The sequence goes on along the minus strand of JBBDGP010001095.1, from coordinate 1,950,449 downwards.
TGATGGAGGGGGTCTGCACTGATGGAGGGGGTCTGCACTGATGTAGGGGGTCTGAACTGATGGAGGTGATCTGCACTGATGGAGGGGGTCTGCACTGATGGAGGGGGTCTGCACTGATGGAGGGGGTCTGCACTGAGGGGGTCTGCACTGAGGGGGTCTGCACTGATGGAGGGGGGTCTGCACTGAGGGGGTCTATACTGACTCTGCTGGGGGCACCTGATGCGAGGACAGACTCTGCCGGGGACACCTGATGCAAGGACAGACTCTGCCGGGGCCACCTGATGCAAGGACAGACTCTGCCAGGGGCACCTGATGCAAGGACAGACTCTGCTGGTGGCAGGCGACGTGGCTAGTGACACGCTCAGGGATCCCACTGATTCCGCATTATGGTGAGTTGAATGATTTAATTTTATATTACAATGTAATAATAGAAATAATGCGCTTCAATCATCCTGACACCATAACAACCATGGTGCCGGGATGATTGAAGCGTTAACACCAGGTGTTTGGAGTATCTTTATCTGCTGATTGTTAAACTTTCTAGAATACACATATTTTTATTGTGTAGGATCTGGGGCTGCTGTCCCGTCATTCCCCTCTCCCCCTTTCCCTCTCCATCCCTCATTCATCTCAGACTCTAACCACACTCTCTTGAGAAACGCCCATTTAAGCCACGCCCACTATTTCACGTAAGCTACGCCCATTTTTCGCCGCACCACACTTGTATTTTTCTAAGCCACGCCTATAAATGAATGCCCCGCCCCCTAATTATTGTATGGCTCCGCCTACAGCCAAAAAAGTGTCCCACATATTTTTTCTGCAATGTTGGCAACTACCATATGAAACAGGGCTGTTGTATCATTATGAGACATTTCCTGTTATTAGGTCCTATGTTCCCTTAGAAGTGTAAAGGACAAGTGTAGAAACATGTTGCCAATAGCAAGCAATCAGAGGGTGGTTTTACTAAAATCCAGTGTTCAAAAAATGTCGGTGTTTGGAGAGCTTTGAATGATTGGAGTTTATAGGCTTGTTAGATGAAGCATGTTATTGTTAAAAAGCAAAAGATTGGACAGTACCCTGAATTAACCTATCAGTATGTCTTTGGAGTGTGGGAGGAAACCGGAATACCCTGAGGAAACCCACACAGGCACAGGGAGAACATGCAAACTCCAAGGCAGGTAGTGTCATAGTTGGGATTTGAACCTGCAACCTGGTTGACTTTTTCCAGCTAGGCAAGAGTGCTACCCACTACACCACAGTGCTGCCTGTAGTGCCCAAAGCCCTATATAAGATATGGTAACAAGGTTGTTTACCTTTTTAGCAGATAACAACAAGTTTGTGTACATGTTTACAAACCTTACAAACCTGAGTTGTAATATAGACAGCGGGAGACTCTTTATTTTTTTTTTATTTTTTTTTTTTACAGCTCAAATATGTAAACAAAATGGTTGCTATGGCAACAAGGTTGTTTTACCTTTTTAGCTGACATCTCATATATAGGGCCCTATGTTCTCTAGAACAAGTATACATACATGTTGCCAATAGCAAGCAATCAGAGATTCAGTTTTTTTTCATGTGAAGTGTGAAGAAATGAGAGTGTTTGTTTGCTATGAGGGTAGTGGGGGCATCTTGTAAAGTCCCCTGGATTGTTTATTATAGGAAACCTGTACTGGAGGAATACAGAGACTGTGACTGCTGACGTCTCCTTCTGAATATACTAGTAGCCTGGTTGTTATCCTGATCCATTGGTTTCTGTTCATTCTCCATCACTGATTGGGATCAAGTAAGAACAGAAGTTCTGAATAAACACGCGGTGATGCAGAAAGCATGGAAGCCAGAGCCAGCCAGGAGTCTAGCATTTTCAGAGGACAGTCAGCAATGTACAGCTTCATATTTCTTTCAGGATGAGTTCCCTTTTAACCATTTGGGGGAATCCTAGTAGTTCCCTAAAGTATTCATGCCTGGAAAGAGACTCTGCAATTCACATTGGCCACTGTGTGTACAGTATATGCTCCTTATCCCCTCATTTATTGCTGTCTGGGTAGCTATGGGAGAAATTCTGCTAACTTCCCGTCCTTCTGACCCCAGAGGAAGTGAGGGGTAAATCTCCACAATCGGGACCCAGAAAGTGATAAAGACTTGTCAGCGGGATCTAAACCGCTCCCACTCTACTATTGTGACCAATCAGGTTATGGGATTACGTGATGGAAACAGAAATGCATTTGATTGCATTTATGATCTATTACAATTGTATCCTTTCGATTGAAATCCACTTCCCCAAATGTGTTATATTGATTGAATGGGTTGTCATCTATAGATTGGTTATTCCTATTAAAGGAGATCAATCAAAAATGAAATTGATAATTTATCAAAGCGTGTATGTCCACCATTATGGTTTAAAGTGTATTTTCTGTGCATGGTTGGTTTCTGAAAGTGCATAGGCAGTGCTGGATTAGAAACAAAATCATTGTCAATAGTCCTATTTTAATGCTGCTTCAAATATAGTACATTTTCCAGTGCTATTGTGTTCGCAAGAAGATATTATTTTGATTTTTTTAATGGCTGTCATACACAATATATTCCACTAGATGCCACCCTTGTATAAATACTAAACCTCTTATGCCCCGTACACATGGTCAGACATTGATCGGACATTCCGACAACAAAATCCATGGATTTTTTCCGACGGATGTTATTTTGCATACACATGGTCGCACAAAGTTATCGGAATTTCCGAACGCCAATAACGCATTCACGTGCACCACGTACGACAAGACTATAAAAGGGCACTTCAGTACTAAGCACGGCACCCTTTGGGCTCCTTTTGCTAATCTTGTGTTAGTATAAGTTTGGTGAGGGACGATTCGCGCTTTTTCAGACTCGTGGTTTTCAGATCGTATTTCTGCTGTTCAGTTTGTGCTTGCGGGTTTGTATCTGGTCTTCAGTGCATGCAGCGAGTTCCCATTGACTTGTTATTGTGTTCTTGTTCGTTCGTGGTGAAAGTCAGATACAGTAGTTGAACCTTTAAGCCAACCCGGCAGTACTATACTGTAAGATTACTTCAGAATGCGTCCTCCAAACCGAGTCACCAGGCCCCTCTCCAGACCAGCACTCTACATGATCCTTCCATGACGGGTCCTCCCCTGGGATCTTCTCGGTTGTCCAGCTTCTTTACTCAGGAAAGACAGCTCAGGACCATTTCTCCGCTGCTGTGGTAGGCCCCAGACAGGCTTCTGGGACCACCCACATGCCGCAGCGAACGGAGGACCACGAGGTGGTATTCTTAGTGCATACCTGTCAGCCAGGAGGGCCAGCAGGTGGCTGAAAACGACCCCTAAAACATGGCGTCTGTCCCATAAATACCCTCTCCCAGAATGCAACTCGGAGGACCACCTCCACCGAGTTATCTCCGGGACAGAGGAGCACTCATTCGCTTCAACACGTTGCTTTTCCAACACCTGCCGATGGTGACAACGACACCCACCGGCACAATGCGGAACTGCATGCAACGTCAGCCAAGCTGGAACAGAGGCAAATCTAACTTCCTATAATAAGCGACCCACTAAATTTACCTATCAGCGGTAGATAAAAATCTACCAGCGCTACATACCCCCCCCAGTACAATAGATGTTGTCCTCAACGTCTGGCACAAAACAATAACTCTCAAGCCTGAGAGCAGGTATTTGAGCTTAAAACTTGGATTTAGATAAAGAAGAAGGAAAGACAGTAGAAAGACATTTTAAGATCAACATTTGTAAAACATTATGTTCACGTCCGCAAACAAAACCATCCTATGACTGTAAACAACCTCACTATCTATTTTAGCTGAAAAGCCTAACAGCTTGATAGGGGATCAAATAGTTCCTGAAAAAGAAAACATATTAAACATACATGCAACCTATACTGTTTCAGGAGCAAAGTCTCATTTGAAAAAAATGAAACTCTCTTCCCAATATCTATATCAGATTAATCTTTAGGAGTCCATCCCTATATATACACAATTTTTTTTTCTTAAATGAAGAAAATCCGGCTAGCAAAAAGAAGTCCTTGGATTTAAAACACTGAGATGAGTTTTCAGATCTTGACCACGAAGATCTCTATGCACTGACACTAACTAAACTAACTCAAAGTTCTTTTGTCCATAATTACCAATAAAACCAGGGATCTGGCAATGTCAGTGTCTTTCCCAGTTTATCCACTGTAGTGATGAAATACACAATGTCATCTTTTCCGGGTCTGCAAATGACCACTTTGTCAGCATGAATGTGCCGACCATAATTCCAGTGCATAAAACATCCACTGTAACGTTCGTCCATAGCAACAGAACAACCAGTTTTCCGGAAAGGCTTAGGCAAAGACAAATAGTCCCAAACAGCTTCACTGTACCAAAGCTCCTGGTTAGCTTCAATCACTTGCATTATGTCCTGAGGGACATAAGGGAACTCCAAACCATACTCCATAGCGACACGCTTGTTTAACATTCTCTCAGTGATGACCTGGGTTCAGTCTGGTCTGGCAAAAGATGCAGGCTCTTGTATGACCACAGCCTGGGGACATACATGTCATCTGCTGCTGTTCATGATCTCTTGGACTTCTGGACCAGATTGTACTCCCTTATATATGGACTCCTCAGGCCACCAATTTTGCTGTAAAATAATTGATGTGTGCCCTGGGGACCAAAGGCTTCGCCAATTTCTGCTGTTTATCCTGCGTTGCCTTCCCTCTTTGTTTGGTTATGAGTCCTTTAATAAAGGAATTTTTTTTCATTTATACTTGCCTATGTGTGTTTTCCTTCAAAAAGGACAGTTTGTTTCTGAGGAGGCAGGTACATTTCAAAAATACAAAGCGAAATTAAGAGACACCAACCAATCTCCTTGAGATTAAATAATACAAGATAATAATCGTCTTGTGGTAACTTGACACACAAAACACACCCAAAAATATGCTGCATTAAAAAAATTAAAAAGATAAATAAAACACAAGATCAGGCTTTAAAAAACTAAAAAAAAATTATTTAATCTAAAAACATCCCAAAAAGATTATTTTCTCGGGAGATGTGACAAATAAAAATATTATATTGATGAAATCACGATAAATAATAAAGAAAGAAGTTTGTGAGAAGTCTGTGTGAATATGAGCAAAACAACTTCATTCTTCTAGCATTATAAAGAAGAAGAGACGAAAGTGCTATATCCATTCCGAACGCTAATTTTACCAGACCGAGCAGTTCCGTCTTGGAATTTATTCTGAGCATGTGTGGCACTTTGTGCGTCGGAATTGTCCACACACGGTCGGAATTGACGCAATCGGATTTTGTTGTCCAAAAATTTTATAGCCTGCTCTCAAACTTTGTGTGTCGGAAAATCCGATGGAAAAAGTCCGATGGAGCCCACACACGGTCGACAACAAGCTCCGATCGCACATTTTCCGTCGGAGAATCTGACCGTGTGTACAGGGCATTAGAAGTTCTTTTTTATGAAAAGCATGGGAACCAAGAGTACTGGCGTCCTTTGAAAAATACTAGTTGCCTGGGTGTGTCTGGCTATAACACTTTTGGGTTACAGAACATTCATTCTATGAAGGTGGATCAAAATTTTTTTTATAATCCCTTATCCCAGCTCTGAAACTTTAGCATCAACTTGACAGCCAGAGAAGTGAGATTCCTAGAAGGAAAGGTCAGCAATGGCAGTCTCCATTAATCTCTAATGGTGTGCAGTAAAGTAAAGCATTGTAGATGCCCCATCCTGATCCATTGGTTTCTGTTCATTCTCCATCACTGATTGGGATCAAGTAAGAACAGAAGTTCTGAATAAACACGCGGTGATGCAGAAAGCATGGAAGCCAGAGCCAGCCAGGAGTCTAGCATTTTCAGAGGACAGTCAGCAATGTACAGCTTCATATTTCTTTCAGGATGAGTTCCCTTTTAACCATTTGGGGGAATCCTAGTAGTTCCCTAAAGTATTCATGCCTGGAAAGAGACTCTGCAATTCACATTGGCCACTGTGTGTACAGTATATGCTCCTTATCCCCTCATTTATTGCTGTCTGGGTAGCTATGGGAGAAATTCTGCTAACTTCCCGTCCTTCTGACCCCAGAGGAAGTGAGGGGTAAATCTCCACAATCGGGACCCAGAAAGTGATAAAGACTTGTCAGCGGGATCTAAACCGCTCCCACTCTACTATTGTGACCAATCAGGTTATGGGATTACGTGATGGAAACAGAAATGCATTTGATTGCATTTATGATCTATTACAATTGTATCCTTTCGATTGAAATCCACTTCCCCAAATGTGTTATATTGATTGAATGGGTTGTCATCTATAGATTGGTTATTCCTATTAAAGGAGATCAATCAAAAATGAAATTGATAATTTATCAAAGCGTGTATGTCCACCATTATGGTTTAAAGTGTATTTTCTGTGCATGGTTGGTTTCTGAAAGTGCATAGGCAGTGCTGGATTAGAAACAAAATCATTGTCAATAGTCCTATTTTAATGCTGCTTCAAATATAGTACATTTTCCAGTGCTATTGTGTTCGCAAGAAGATATTATTTTGATTTTTTTAATGGCTGTCATACACAATATATTCCACTAGATGCCACCCTTGTATAAATACTAAACCTCTTATGCCCCGTACACATGGTCAGACATTGATCGGACATTCCGACAACAAAATCCATGGATTTTTTCCGACGGATGTTATTTTGCATACACATGGTCGCACAAAGTTATCGGAATTTCCGAACGCCAATAACGCATTCACGTGCACCACGTACGACAAGACTATAAAAGGGCACTTCAGTACTAAGCACGGCACCCTTTGGGCTCCTTTTGCTAATCTTGTGTTAGTATAAGTTTGGTGAGGGACGATTCGCGCTTTTTCAGACTCGTGGTTTTCAGATCGTATTTCTGCTGTTCAGTTTGTGCTTGCGGGTTTGTATCTGGTCTTCAGTGCATGCAGCGAGTTCCCATTGACTTGTTATTGTGTTCTTGTTCGTTCGTGGTGAAAGTCAGATACAGTAGTTGAACCTTTAAGCCAACCCGGCAGTACTATACTGTAAGATTACTTCAGAATGCGTCCTCCAAACCGAGTCACCAGGCCCCTCTCCAGACCAGCACTCTACATGATCCTTCCATGACGGGTCCTCCCCTGGGATCTTCTCGGTTGTCCAGCTTCTTTACTCAGGAAAGACAGCTCAGGACCATTTCTCCGCTGCTGTGGTAGGCCCCAGACAGGCTTCTGGGACCACCCACATGCCGCAGCGAACGGAGGACCACGAGGTGGTATTCTTAGTGCATACCTGTCAGCCAGGAGGGCCAGCAGGTGGCTGAAAACGACCCCTAAAACATGGCGTCTGTCCCATAAATACCCTCTCCCAGAATGCAACTCGGAGGACCACCTCCACCGAGTTATCTCCGGGACAGAGGAGCACTCATTCGCTTCAACACGTTGCTTTTCCAACACCTGCCGATGGTGACAACGACACCCACCGGCACAATGCGGAACTGCATGCAACGTCAGCCAAGCTGGAACAGAGGCAAATCTAACTTCCTATAATAAGCGACCCACTAAATTTACCTATCAGCGGTAGATAAAAATCTACCAGCGCTACATACCCCCCCCAGTACAATAGATGTTGTCCTCAACGTCTGGCACAAAACAATAACTCTCAAGCCTGAGAGCAGGTATTTGAGCTTAAAACTTGGATTTAGATAAAGAAGAAGGAAAGACAGTAGAAAGACATTTTAAGATCAACATTTGTAAAACATTATGTTCACGTCCGCAAACAAAACCATCCTATGACTGTAAACAACCTCACTATCTATTTTAGCTGAAAAGCCTAACAGCTTGATAGGGGATCAAATAGTTCCTGAAAAAGAAAACATATTAAACATACATGCAACCTATACTGTTTCAGGAGCAAAGTCTCATTTGAAAAAAATGAAACTCTCTTCCCAATATCTATATCAGATTAATCTTTAGGAGTCCATCCCTATATATACACAATTTTTTTTTCTTAAATGAAGAAAATCCGGCTAGCAAAAAGAAGTCCTTGGATTTAAAACACTGAGATGAGTTTTCAGATCTTGACCACGAAGATCTCTATGCACTGACACTAACTAAACTAACTCAAAGTTCTTTTGTCCATAATTACCAATAAAACCAGGGATCTGGCAATGTCAGTGTCTTTCCCAGTTTATCCACTGTAGTGATGAAATACACAATGTCATCTTTTCCGGGTCTGCAAATGACCACTTTGTCAGCATGAATGTGCCGACCATAATTCCAGTGCATAAAACATCCACTGTAACGTTCGTCCATAGCAACAGAACAACCAGTTTTCCGGAAAGGCTTAGGCAAAGACAAATAGTCCCAAACAGCTTCACTGTACCAAAGCTCCCGGTTAGCTTCAATCACTTGCATTATGTCCTGAGGGACATAAGGGAACTCCAAACCATACTCCATAGCGACACGCTTGTTTAACATTCTCTCAGTGATGACCTGGGTTCAGTCTGGTCTGGCAAAAGATGCAGGCTCTTGTATGACCACAGCCTGGGGACATACATGTCATCTGCTGCTGTTCATGATCTCTTGGACTTCTGGACCAGATTGTACTCCCTTATATATGGACTCCTCAGGCCACCAATTTTGCTGTAAAATAATTGATGTGTGCCCTGGGGACCAAAGGCTTCGCCAATTTCTGCTGTTTATCCTGCGTTGCCTTCCCTCTTTGTTTGGTTATGAGTCCTTTAATAAAGGAATTTTTTTTCATTTATACTTGCCTATGTGTGTTTTCCTTCAAAAAGGACAGTTTGTTTCTGAGGAGGCAGGTACATTTCAAAAATACAAAGCGAAATTAAGAGACACCAACCAATCTCCTTGAGATTAAATAATACAAGATAATAATCGTCTTGTGGTAACTTGACACACAAAACACACCCAAAAATATGCTGCATTAAAAAAATTAAAAAGATAAATAAAACACAAGATCAGGCTTTAAAAAACTAAAAAAAAATTATTTAATCTAAAAACATCCCAAAAAGATTATTTTCTCGGGAGATGTGACAAATAAAAATATTATATTGATGAAATCACGATAAATAATAAAGAAAGAAGTTTGTGAGAAGTCTGTGTGAATATGAGCAAAACAACTTCATTCTTCTAGCATTATAAAGAAGAAGAGACGAAAGTGCTATATCCATTCCGAACGCTAATTTTACCAGACCGAGCAGTTCCGTCTTGGAATTTATTCTGAGCATGTGTGGCACTTTGTGCGTCGGAATTGTCCACACACGGTCGGAATTGACGCAATCGGATTTTGTTGTCCAAAAATTTTATAGCCTGCTCTCAAACTTTGTGTGTCGGAAAATCCGATGGAAAAAGTCCGATGGAGCCCACACACGGTCGACAACAAGCTCCGATCGCACATTTTCCGTCGGAGAATCTGACCGTGTGTACAGGGCATTAGAAGTTCTTTTTTATGAAAAGCATGGGAACCAAGAGTACTGGCGTCCTTTGAAAAATACTAGTTGCCTGGGTGTGTCTGGCTATAACACTTTTGGGTTACAGAACATTCATTCTATGAAGGTGGATCAAAATTTTTTTTATAATCCCTTATCCCAGCTCTGAAACTTTAGCATCAACTTGACAGCCAGAGAAGTGAGATTCCTAGAAGGAAAGGTCAGCAATGGCAGTCTCCATTAATCTCTAATGGTGTGCAGTAAAGTAAAGCATTGTAGATGCCCCATCTATCAATAGTGGTATCAAAGCAGAACTCTAGCTCAGTGTTTCTTAATCGGGGTGCCATCTGGGTTCCCCTGGGGTGCCGCGAGCATGGGACTCAGTTTGCCTTGAATCTGCATCATAAGTTGGCGCAGTGCAGGCAGGCCACCTTCCAGCACCATAACAACCAGTGACGGTCTAACTCTAGGACACATGGCATCATTCGTTTCTATGGTGATGGCGACTGGCTCACCTGCACCATGACAACGCATAAATCTGATTTAGGGCAGGCAACATATACAGCTGCCCCTAGCTTTCAGGGGATGGAAGTCGGCCTCATCCAGACCTCCTCCTCTCACCCCCCGAAATGCTACTGGAGGCAAAAGTTAGGGCCCTGATGTGAAGAGGGGACTGTGTGAATGGGGTGCTCTATGATGGGGGGAGGCTGTGGCATGGACTCTGATATGATTGGAGAAATCATATATAGCCAGCCCATGTAAAGGGTGACTGTGATGCAATGGGGGGCCTCTGATGTGATGCGTAACCTCTGATGTGATGGGGGAGACCTCTGATTGATGGGATGGGGGACCTCTGAGACCCAGGGTTTTCCAGATCTCATTAACCAGCTTTCTTGTCACATACAGTACATCTGTCCACTGAGTCCCAAGGCCGGCAGAAACCATCATGGCCTCCTTAATAATGTCCTTTTGCATTACATAATTGGACATCTTCCTAAATGCTTGTAGCTCCCTCAACTTTTTTTTCCCCCAGGACTTCTTCAGCTGCTTTGGGAAACACTTTTTGCCTTGCTCTCTCACTGAACAATAACTACTCACTACCATCCCAGGACTTTTGCCTGATCCTTCTCCTTCCATTCCCACCCCCTATCTCATCCACAGGCTCGAGCCCCCAGGGGGGTTGGTGTTGGTCCACCCCCAACTCAGCGTTCGCTGGCCATTCACCCCTGTGGTAGGGTGGGCTTGCACCAACTTACTTGGTGTCTGGACATTTCTGTATATTTGTTGTGTTATTTGTTGTCTTGTCCCCCCTATCTGTGGTTGTTCTTGACAAGCCCACTGTGGCCTGTTACCAACTAGAGCCAGGGTGAGTCTGGCACTGGTCTCATCCATGTACTCCCATCTGTGTGTTTTTTATATACCAATAAATTATATTTTGATACATTAAATTGGAGTTTACTGCAATTCGGTTAGCCCTATTCTTTTCTGTCTCCCTCTCTTTGGGATATATTTTTAGCTCCCTCAAATGCCAGGGCCCATAGTCTGTAGGCAAGAGGCTAGCATTTAGTCCCCTCCAAAAGCCTCTGTCCCGGGTGAGTCTGTCACACATTTTAAAACTTAAAAATAAAACCTATGTGTCTCAGGGCCAAAGGTAAAAAAGCTATAAGTAATAAGAATTTTTTTTTTATATATATAAAATAAAGGAACACTATCATCATTTAAATTTTAGAATATAACAGAATATGTTAAAAGGAAATCAAGACCACAAAAATTCAAAATGAACTACAGATTGCAAAATAGAGACAAACCCTAAAAAATTCTTCAAATTTATTAATTGTAGAATGGCAAGATCTGAGCATGTAGGCCCTTTACAAAATAATCTGGAGTGGGTGACTGGGGACAAAGAAGGCAAAATGTATTAAATGCCTTCAGCTGTCTGTATACAAAGGAGCATGGGGAAGCTCATGTCCATAATGGAGACAATATCGCCCCAATTTAACCTTTTGAGCTTATGGCTCAAAATTGATAATGTCCAGAAATGTTTAAACAGAATACAGGTAAATAAGGCACCTGGGCCAGATGGCATACACTCACTGGTCCTAAAAGAATTGAGTTCTGTCATTTCAAAGCCATTGTTTCAATTTTTAGGGAATCTTTAATGAGTGGCATAGTACCACTGGATTGGCATAAGGCCAATGTGGTGCCCATATTTAAAATAGGAGCAAAGTATTTACCAAGTAACTATATACCTGTTAGTTTAACTTCTATAGTTGGGAAGATACTGGAAAGTTTAATAAAAGACCACATAGATGAGTTTTTGCTAGAAAAAAACAATTTAAGCAACAGACAGGATGGATTCATGAAAGACAAGTTGTCAAAAAATCGGATTTTTTTTTATGAGGAAAGCAAAACCTTACACAAAGGAGTGGCTGTGGATATAGTATACTTGGATTTTGCAAAAGGGTTTGACACAGTTCCCCACACATGGCTAATGTGTAAGGTAAGGTCTACAGACCTGAAAAAATCAGTTTGTTAATGGATAGAAAACTGTCTATAATGCCCCGTACACACGGTCGGATTTTCCGATGGAAAATGTCCGATCGGAGCGTGATGTCGGAAATTCCGACCGTGTGTGGGCTTCCATCGGATTTTGCGACAAACAAAGTTGGAGAGCAGGAGATAAAATTTTCCAACAACAAAATCCGTTGTCGGAAATTCCGATCGTGTGTACACAAATCCGACGGACAAAGTGCCACGCATGCTCAGAATAAATAAAGAGATGAAAGCTATTGGCCACTGCCCCGTTTATAGTCCCGACGTACGTGTTTTACGTCACCGCGTTTAGAACGATCGGATTTTTCGACAACTTTGTGCGACCGTGTGTAGACAAAACAAGTTTGAGCCAACATCCGTCGGAAAAAATTCTAGGATTTTGTTGTCGGAATGTCCGAACAAAGTCCGACCGTGTGTACGCCCTATAAGACCGTATTTAGAGATTAGTGGTTAATGATTCATACTCTGAATAGTCTAAGATTTTTTAGTTGTGTACCCCAAGGTTCAGTGTTGGGAACCTTACTTTTTAATATATTTATAAATGGTATAGGGTCTGGGATTAAAAGTACCATTTCAGTGTTTGAAGATGACACCAGGCTATGCAGTGGAATAACCTTACAGGATGTCTCCAACTTACAAGCCGACATCAATACACTGTTTAATTGGGCAACCACAGTGCCTTGCAAAAGTTTTCACACCCCTTGGCATTTTTCGTGTTTTGTTGCCTCACAACCTGGAATTAACATGGATTGTCTGAGGATTTGCATCATTCAATTTACAGAACATGCCCACAACTTTGAAGATGTTTTTTTTTTTATTGTGAAGCAAACAACAAATAGGACAAAATAACAGAAAAAGTCAATGTGCATAACTATTCACCCCCCTAAAGTCAATACTTTGTAGAGCCACCTTTTGCGGCTATCACAGCTCCAAGTTCTCTATGAGCTTGCCACAGCTTACCACTGGGATTTTTGCTCATTCCTCCTTGCAAAACTGCTCCAGCTCCTTCAAGTTGAATGGTTTGCGCTTGTGAACAGCAATCTTTAAGTCTGACCAAAGATTCTCTATTGAATTGAGGTCTGGGCTTTGACTAAACCACTCCCCTTAAACCACTCATGTGTTGCTTTAGCAGTGTGTTTGGGGCCATTGTACTGCTGGAAGGTTAACCTCTGTCCTAGCCTCAAATCACACACAGAGTGGTACAGGTTTTGCTCAAGAACATCCCTGTATTTAGCACCATCCATCTTTCCCTCAACTCTGACCAGTTTCCCAGTCCCCACTGCTGAAAAACTTACCCACAGCATGATGCTGCAACCACCATGTTGCACTGTGGGGATGGTGTTCTTTGGGTGATGTGATGTGTTGAGTTTGCACCAGACATAGCGTTTTCTTTGATGGCCAAAAAGTTAAATTTTAGTCTCATGAGACCAGAGCACCTTCCTCCATACATTTTGGGAGTCTCCCACGCGCCCTTTTGCAAACTCAAAACGTGCCATTTTGTTTTTTGCTGAAAGTAATGGCTTTCTTCTGGCTACTCTGCCATAAAGCCCAACTCTATGGAGCGTAGGGCTTATTATCGTCCTATGTACAGATACTCCAGTCTCTGCTGTGGAACTCTGCAGCTCCTACAGGGTTACATTAGGTCTCTGTGCTGCCTCTCTGATTAATGCCCTCCTTGCCCGGTCCGTGAGTTTTGATGTGCAGCCATCTCTTGGCAGGTTTGCTGTTGTGCCATGTTCTTTCCATTTGGTTATGATAGATTTGACGGTGATCCTAGGGATCATCAAAGATTTGGATATTTTTTTATAACCTAACCCTGACTTGTACTTCTCCACAACATTGTCCCTTACTTGTTTGGAGAGTGCCTTGGTCTTCATGGCAGTGTTTGGTTAGAGGTGCCTCTTGCTTAGGTGTTGCAGCCTCTGGGGCCTTCCAAAAAAGTGTGTATATGTAATGACAGATCATTTGACACTTAGATTGCACACATGTGGACATCATTTCACTAATTATGTGACTTCTGAAGGCAATTGGTTGCACCAGAGCTTTTTATGGGCTTTATAACAAAGGGGGTGAATACATACGCACATGCCAATTATCAGTTTTTTTATTTCTGAAAACGTTTTATGTATGTATTTTTCTAAATTTAACTTCACCAACTTAGACTATTGTGTTCTGATCCATCACATATAATTGAGATTAAAAAAACATTGAACTAAAGGCTGTAATGTAACAAAATAGGTAAAAAGCCAAGGGGGGTGAATACTAGGTTTGGGCCGAACGGACCCCTGTTCGCTTCGGACCAGAGCTTCCGAACACCGCGAATGTTCGGACCTGAACAACGAACCCAAATAAAGTCAATGGGACCCCAAGGTTAAATATCAAAATTGCCCATTTTGAAGGCCTAAATGCAAGTAATTAGGCATACAATGGTTATAGGGGTCCGGGTCCTGCCCTGGGGGACATGAATCAGTAAAAAAGAAAAATTCCTTCCAATATAGTGCCAGGGGGGTCCCCTTAGTCTAAGGCCCCTTTCACACGGGACGGATCCGTGTTGACCCGACCCGTGAACATCCGCTGCTCAGCGGGGATCTCTCCGTTTTCCCCAGCTGAGCCGGCGTATGACAGGGCGGGACCCGCACACTGTGCAGGGACCGCCCTGTCAGATCTCCCCTCTCCCCTATGGGATAGAAAAATAGGATTTTCTTCCGTCTGCAGAATTGGACAATAGCGGAGCCGGATGATATCGGGTGTTAGCAGATGTACATCTTGGCCCTCTGCTGCATGTATAGCCACTGCAGCAATCCCAATCCCTGCTCCGGTGTGGTTCCTGTCCCCTAAACACACCAGCTAAAGCACTGCATGGCACCTTTTAGCCTGACTCTGGGAAAAGCCCTTTGAACGCTTAGGGGGTACCTGATGTTCATAGGACAATTCTGCAGAGGAGGGCATGGAGGTGGCAGAGGAGGAGGAGGAGGGGGTAGAGCTCACAGGTCTGGCATCATCACCACCAGCTGAATGGAGACGTGGGGGCACAACAAGCTGCAGCACTGAGCCTTGTCCTGCATCCTTTCGAGTTGCAAGCAGCGTTACCCAGTGTGCTGTGAATGAAATATATCGTCTCTGCCCATGCTTGCTGGACCACGTGTCAGCAGTAAGGTGGATTTTATGGCTGACTGCCTTGCCCAACGATGCCAGAACATTCCCTTCCACGTGATGGTAGAGAGATGGAACGGCCTTACGTGAAAAGTAGTATCGACTGGGAACCTGCCATTGTGGTACAGCACACTGTGCAAATTCACAGAAGGGGCAGAATCTACCAGGCTGAAAGGCAGAAGTTGGAGAGCCAACAGCTTTGACAAGCTTGCATTCAGGCGCTGGGCATGTGGATGGCAGGGACTGTATTTTTTTTTTCCGCTGCAGAAGATGGGGCAGAGAAATTTGCCGGCTACAGTCTACAGCTGGTGGTGTGCTGCTGGTAGATGAGCTGCTAGGACCCTGGACACCCTGTGCTATACCATCATCCCTGTCAGTGGAGGCTGCTGAAAGGTAATGACTCAGTATCACAGGGGCAGACTGAAGTGGGTAAGGAGGAGGAGGAGGAGGGACAGATTTGTGACCCTTTTGTGTGGCTTTTAGGTGCTCTTGCCAACGGGCTGAGTGGTTGGACGTTAAATGCCTTGTTAGGCATGTGGTACCCAAATGGTTGGTGTTTTTGCCACGTTTGATGTGCCTGTGACACAGTTTGCAGATAGCAACAGTGCGATCTGCTGCAGATGTGCTGAAAAAGGCCCAGACAGCTGAGCTGTGGGAAGTGGGCCGGGAGATAACAGCTGCAGAATGTGATGGATTAGGGTGGCTGCTCTCTACTCTGCCTTGATGCTGACCTCCTTGGGGTTGTGCCGCCTCACCTTCAGTTTCCTCCTCTGCTCTATCTGGCACCCAAGTTGCATCATTGACCTCATCATCATCATCTCTATCTCCTCCATCTTCATCATTACCACTGGAGACAACTTGGCAATACGCTGCGGCTTGGGGAACATGAATGCCAATTTGTCTACCTGTGTTCCTCCCTCTCTCTAGGCTCATGTTCCTGTCATCCTCAACCTCAGAGCCAACATCTGAATCCAAGAAAAGAAAGAAAGTCACCGCACAAAGGAATAAGTACTGATTGAGGTTAGGAAGTGGTTAATGGAACTGCTGCCTCTACCAATTACTTCCACTAGGTGGAGTAAGTACATTAAAAGGAGAACAGACTAGATATGGCGCCGTTCTGTTATAAAATTGGTTAGAATTTAAATGTGTATACTGCTCCCTTTAATAGGAGAAGAAATTGAGGTAGGAGAAGGGATTTTGGGGGTAGAGGAGGAATGGTGTGCAATGGTAGGTATTCCTAGTGAGTAGTAATTGGGTGAGTCCTAACCAAATATGTGTGCACAGTTTAATTAAACCTTTTAGTATAGAGCCTGGGTGTGTGTTCATTGATGTGGAAACCCAGTGTGCATAAGCCCTTAAATTTAAATTTAAGTGAACTGGTGGTCCGTGAACCTGACACAATTTAAAAATATAATGTGTCAGAAACCACAGATAAAATTTAAATTACTGTAATATACAAATGCTGTACAATATAAATAAATAATTCATCTAAAGTGCAATAGATACCAAATTAATACCATGTGTATATAATATTACAACAACCATATTATAAATAGTGCAAAAAATATGATGCTAATATAAAGTGCTGGTGTATATAAACAGCTACTATAAAACAAAATGGATTATAAGGTGCTCTTGTGCCAGTGAAGGGATCCTTTTGATACTCTGGTGAGCTTCCCAGTGAAGCAACACTCTGTGCGTGCCTTATTCGTGCTCCTATAGTGACTGCACTCACCAGATCCTTCAACCCCTCCTGGGGTCAAACACCTCCACAGTATATGCCACTGTGTAGCAATGTGGGATAACTCCGTCCTGCAGCCCTTCGCTCCACCTATTTCAGCAGGCTGGACGGCTGGGGCCTGCTGAGATCTCCAGTTCGCCGACAGCCGGTAGCTGGCAAGTCCAAAAGACCATTTTTACGTTTCCACAAAATGTTTTCTCAACACGCTACACAGCTGAACGATAGACGTGACATAGAAGCACCTCTTGTTCAAAGAAACAGCGGAGAGCGCAAGCAGCCAATTACTACTCACTAGGCATACCTACCATTGCACACCATTCCTCCTCTCCCCCAAAATCCCTTCTCCTACCTCAATTTCTTCTCCTATCAAAGGGAGCAGTACACACATTTAAATTCTAACCAATTTTATAACAACTGAACGGCACCATATCTACTCTGTTTTCCTTTTAGCATCTGAATCCAGTAATGGCTGGGTATCATCAAGGAGCAAGTGGCTGACGCTGTGGTCAAATAACTCAGCTGACTCCTCAATGGATGATGTTAGGGTTATGGCAGGAATAGATGTGGACAAGGAGGCAGTTTTATCCACTCTGGCAACTGCAGGGGACTGCACACTTGTCTCTGCTTGTGTGACAGAGGATGAGGAGGATGAGGAAGGTTTAGTAAGCCAGTCCACCACCTCCTCTGCATGCTGTGGCTGGATAGCACGGGCAAACTCACTAAACAGAGGAAATGATGCCCTGCCTGAGGACTGACCACAATGTCCACCTTTGCCTGTGGACACATTTGTTGCTGGCCCCCTTACAGTGCCAAGGGAACGTCTGCCTCTCCTTGTTGTTCTCCCAGACATTATATGGCATTAAACTGGCAGTAACGCACGCAAAACGATATGGCGTTAAACTGGCAGTAACGCACAAAACAATATGGCGTTAAACTTGTAGTAACGCACACAGATCTATATGGCATTAAACTGGCAGTAACGCACACATAACTATATGACGTTAAACAGGCAGTAACGCACGCAAAACGATATGGCGTTAAACTGACGGTAACGCACGCAAAACTATATGGCGTTAAACAGGCAGTAACGCACGCAAAATGATATGGCGTTAAACTGGCAGTAACGCACGCAAAACTATATGGCGTTAAACTGGCAGTAACGAACGCAATACGATATGGCGTTAACCTGGCAGTAACGCAATCAAATAGACGGTGTTCAACCGTCACTACACTGAAGCTATCTGAGCTGTCCCTACTCTAGCTATATACTAATCTCAAGATTACTGACACGTCTCACTACACTACACTAAAACTATCTGAGCTGTCCCTACTCTAGCTGCACACTATGAAAAGCTGAATGATGGTCCTCCTCACTACACTCACACTATCCCTAGACACTAAACTAATATTCTACACTGACAACTAAAGCAAAATAGCACAGTATAGCACACTAACTAATAACACTGAACAGAGCCCTGTTCTATCTCTCTCCACACCAAAATCACACTGAAAATGGCAGCCATTGAAAGAATACTTTCATACTGTGGGGCGGGAATGAGCCATGATTGGATAAAGTTTTGATGACAGTGTCCAATCATGACACTGACAGTGCTCTGTGCCCTGATTGGCTGAAGCTTTCACGGCTTCAGCCAATCAGGGCTTGCAATGCACTGTTCAACGCCACAATGCATTGTGGTCGGTTCGGGGGGGCGAATAAACAGTTGAATGACCCGTTTGTTCGGCTGTTAGCCGAACTTCCGAACAATGAAAGTTCAGCCCGAACGAATGCTCAGGCCAAACCGTTCGCCCATCCCTAGTGAATACATGTTCAAGGCACTGTATCTGGCAAATGAGGTTTAATGTTGATGAATGTAAAGTTATGCACTTGGGGGCTAAAAATATGCATGCGCCATACATACTAAGGGGAGTACAACTGGGGGAATCAATGGTGGAGAAGAATCTGGGTGTTCTAGTAGATCATAAGCTTAATAATAGCATGAGATGCCAAGCTGCAGTTTTCAAAGCAGGCAAAATCCTTTCTTGTATTAAAAGAGAGGCATAGACTTTAGAAAGAGACATCATTTTGCTCCTGTACAAATCATTAGTAAGACCTCATCTGGAATACGTGGTTCAGTTTTGGACACCCATTCACAAAAAGGATATCGGGGAAATGGAGAAAGTACAGAGAAGGGGAACCAACATAAGGGGCATGGAGGAGCTCAGCTATGAGGATAGATTAGAGGAACTGAATTTATTCTCTCTTATGAAGAGATTAAGAGGGGGATATAATCAACATGTATAAATACATAAGTTGTCCATATAGTGAACTTGGTGTTGAGTTATTCACTTTAACCACCTCAATACATAGCAATTACACCCTCTTCTTGCCCGGGCCATATTTCAGCTTTCAGCGCTGTCACATTGTGAATGACAATTGTACGGTCATGCTACACTGTAACCATGTGAAATTTTTATAATTTTCTTCACACAAATAGAGCTTTCTTTTGGTGGTATTTAATCACTTCTGGCTTTTTTATTTTTTCCTAAAAAAAAAAAAAAAAAAAGACCGAACATTTTGGAAAAAAAAAGTTTTTGTTAGTTTGTCAGTAAATTTTGTAAATAAGTAATTTTTCTCCTTCACTGATGGGCACTAATAGGCGGCACTGATGGGCACTGAGGTGGCATTTATGGGCACTGATTAGGTGGCATTGATGAGGAGGCATGAATATGCCGTACTGATAGGTGTGTCAGAGAACCGTCACTAACGCTCGTTCCAGGGTGCCAGCCGGACGTACGATAAGAACGAGCGAGCCCCGGACTAGGCACGCACGTAATGCGATCGTACGAACGAGGGCACGTCAGCGCGTGCACGCTCGCACACTAACGAATCACGGCGCAAGGCGCCCTATTTAAACGATCAGCAGACTAGCATCAATGCTGGATTGTCTCAGCTCGTTCCTGAACCCTTGCTGTTGCCTTGTTTACTTGACCCTGATCTTGAACCTCTGCTTGCCTTGACTACCCCCTCGGATCACCCCTACATCTCTGCCTGCCTTGCTTCCTGTATTGAACCCGGCTTGGACTCTTGACTACGGCTCTGTCTCCTGATTCGGTACCCCGCTGCCAGTTTGTTGCCAACCTCCGCCAGTCCCTGACCACGTCTCTGCCTGCCGATTGTGTACCTCGTTGCCAGCACGTTGCCAACTCCTGCCTGCCTTGACCCTGCAAGTTCCTCTGCTGGACCTCTCTTGCATCCATCCAGGGATCAGCACCTCAGCTTCCTTCCGAAGACTTCTGGGTTCCTGATCCTGCCAGCAGGCACCTGCACCCTTCCGCCGCCCTAGCAACCCTGTCTCAACCTCCAGGGACGCTAGGACCGGGACCGTGCAAGAGGCCGCCCTCGTCATTTCAGACTCCGCTGTAAGGTACGTGACAGTACAATCCAGCCAGAAATGGAGTCTGAAAGGGGGGCCTCAGCTATGGACGCTCTGTGTCAACAGATCGCAAATCTCACTCAAGCAGTTCAGGGCCTGCAAGATGGCTACCAACGACTTGAACAGCGAGTGGAGTCTCTCTCTCCAAGTACCTCAGCACCTCGGACCACAGCACCTGCATCATCAACTCCAGTTTCTACACCCACAGTAGTGGTTCCACCCCCAGAACCACGAGTTCCTGCTCCGGAGAAATTTATGGGTGACCGCAGCAAATTCCGTGCTTTCAGGAATGCCTGCCATTTGTACTTCTTGCTTCAGCCCCGCACCTTTTCTTTGGAAAGTACCAAGGTGGAGTTCATCATTTCATTACTGCAGGGAGAACCTCAGACCTGGGCTCATCATTTACTGGAACAAGCCAGTCCCTTGCTGGGTACCATGGACTCTTTTTTGGATGAAATGGCCAAACTGTATGATGATCCCCAGCGTACTACCACAGCAGAGGCCAGCCTCCACACCCTCCAGCAGGGTCGTAGGCCCGTGGAGGACTATGTTACAGACTTTAAACGGTGGAGTACCGACACACATTGGAACGACGCCGCTCTCCGTTTTCAGTTCCGTTTAGAGCTTTCGGAGGCACTCAAGGATGAACTAGCTCGTGTGGGGATCCCTGATTCCCTCGAAGAACTAATTCAACTGTCCATTCAGATCGATCGCCGGCTGAGGGAGCGAAAATCTGAAAGGACCAGCCAGTATCGGCCCATGTGGATGCTACCCAGGGTACCCAGTCGCCTACCTCCACACCCCCACTATCTGCTTCTACCACTGAACCTCCAGAACCAATGCAGTTGGGTTTGCTTCGTGCACCCTTGACTCCGGAAGAAAAACAACGCCGTCGTATGAATAATCTCTGTCTCTACTGCGGGGGAGCCGGTCATTACGCCAATATGTGTCCCAACAAGACCCGTAAGGGTGACTCACCTCTTCTTGATCGATATGCATTAACTCTAGCAAGAACGACTCACATTGCTGTTCCTGTCTCTCTACAGCTTCCAGAAGGGGTGCTTCAGATCCAGGCCATAATTGACTCCGGTGCCTGCAGTTGCTTCATTGACCGTGCCTTTGCCCTGCAACACAACATTCCGCTGCGATCGAAGCAACATAAACTATTCATCCGATTAGCTGATGGGTCCAATATCAAATCTGGGCCTATCATCCAAGAAACCCAACCTTTGCCTGCCAACATCTTACCCAATCACCAAGAACTGTTGTGCCTGGACGTTATATCCTCACCACTTTTTCCGATCATTTTAGGAATGCCATGGTTGCAAGCACACAACCCACAGATAGACTGGACAACCGGCCAGGTAGTCTTTCAGTCCTCCTACTGTCTCAAGAACTTTCTCCAGGTCCTCCACCACACAGCTCCAGTTATTGGGTGTCTCAAACCAGTATCCGAATCCCAAGACCTTGTCCCATCCGTGTACCATGATTTCTTGGATGTTTTCGACAAGCAGAAAGCTGATACTCTTCCCCCGCACCGGGCCTACGATTGCCCGATTGAACTTTTACCAGGGGCTGAAATCCCATTTGGGAGGATCTTTCCTCTGTCAGAGCCTGAACTCGCAGTCCTAAAAGACTATGTGAATGAGAACCTCAAGAAGGGGTTCATCCGTCACTCAACATCACCAGCCGGGGCAGGAATATTCTTTGTTGAAAAGAAAGACCATTCGCTCCGTCCATGTGTGGATTACAGAGAGCTAAACCGGATCACCGTTAAAAATCGCTACCCCTTGCCTCTGATTCCAGAATTGCTCCAGAGACTCCGCTCTGCAAGAATATTCACCAAGTTAGATTTACGAGGTGCTTACAATCTGATCAGAATCAGGGAAGGAGACGAGTGGAAAACGGCCTTCCGGACTCGTTTTGGCCACTTTGAATACCTCGTCATGCCCTTCGGATTATGCAATGCTCCAGCAACCTTCCAGCATTTTGTGAATAATATTTTCAGAGACTTTCTAGATCTATTCATGATCGTCTACCTAGACGATATCCTAGTTTTCTCAGCCTCCTTAGATCTTCACCGTGTCCATGTGAAACAAGTCCTTCTGAGGCTAAGACAAAATGGACTCTATGCCAAGGCCGAGAAATGCGAATTTGAACGGCAGACCATCCACTTCCTCGGACTGGTGATTTCTACAGGAGGTATGGCAATGGATCCTCAAAAAGTCGCAGCTATAATGTCCTGGCCACCTCCCACTGATAAGAAAGGGGTACAACGGTTCGTCGGCTTCTCTAACTTCTACAGAAAATTCATTAAAAACTTCTCCGGTATCATCATGCCCATCACCCAGCTCACCAAGAAACAGAACCGTTTTCAATGGACAGAGGCAGCCCAAGCTGCTTTCGACAAGTTAAAGGGACTTTTTACCTCAGCTCCGTTATTAAAGCACCCTGACCCCGCTCTTCCATACATCCTGGAGGTGGACGCCTCAGAAAGCGCCGTAGGGGCCATCCTGTCCCAGCGCCAAGGACCCAAGGCTCTAATGCACCCTGTGGCCTTCTTCTCAAAGAAGTTGGGACCTTCAGAAAGGAACTATGATGTGGGGGACCGAGAACTATTGGCAATCAAATTGGCTTTAGAAGAGTGGCGGTACCTCTTGGAAGGAGCAACACACCCAATACTGATCTTCACGGATCACAAAAATTTGGAATACCTCAGGACCGCCAAACGCCTCAGGCCCAGACAAGCAAGGTGGGCTCTTTTCTTCTCACGCTTTAACTTCCACATAACCTACCGGCCCGGCTCCAAGAATGTGAAACCTGACGCGTTATCGCGTATGTTTACAGAAGTTGAAGTCCCACCTCAAACTGATACTATCCTGCAGGCTGGAAATTTTCTACTTATTCAAACCGACCTAATGTCACAGATCCGTCAAGCATCCAGGGAAGTCTCTCTGTCTCCAGATACAGACCTTCAGGAGAACGATGGGCTCTATTGGCGGGGTAATAAAATTTTCATACCACACAATTTACGTGCTACCATCCTACAGGTGTGTCATGACTACCCACTGGCCGGCCATTTTGGGGGATACAAAACCATGGATTTGATCCAGAGACATTTCTGGTGGCCTAATTTAGCAAAGGACTGCAGGAAATATGTTAGCTCATGTTCAATCTGTCTCAGGAACAAGAACAGCAAGAACAAAGCGTGGGGACTATTGAGACCTCTACCCATTCCTGAGAGACCCTGGGATAAAATCGCAATGGACTTTATCGTAGAGCTCCCTCCATCAGAGGGGTTCTCATCTATTTTTGTAGTGGTAGACCGCCTCTCCAGGATGTCACACTTCATCCCTATGAAAGGGACCCCATCAGCAACTGAAACTGCTGAAGTCTTCGTTAAAGAGGTTGTTAGACTGCATGGAATCCCTAGTGACATCGTCTCGGATCGAGGAGTACAGTTTACTTCAAAATTTTGGAAAGCACTGTGCGAAGCGCTGGGCATCAAACTCAACTTTTCTTCGGCTTATCATCCCCAGTCCAACGGACAGACTGAGCGTACCAACCAAACGCTGGAGCAATATCTGCGTTGCTTCACCTCCTTCTCCCAAGAAGATTGGGCCTCACTTCTGCCGCTGGCAGAATTTGCATTTAACAACTCTGCTCATACCGCCACCAACCAATCACCCTTCTTCTCCAACTACGGGTTTCATCCTTCCTTCTTGCCTACATTGATTCCGGACTCTCCTTTGCCTGCAGTTCAGGACAGATTAAATTTCTTTGCTATCAATAACCAAGTGTTAAAGGATCAGGAACCCAGAACCCAGAAGTCTCCAAAGCACAAGAGGTTAATAAGAGGTTCTTTGACAGGAAGAGGAGAGGAGAACTAGATTTGAAGGTTGGTGATCGTGTGTGGCTGTCAACTTTGAATCTAAAACTTACCTGTCCATCCAGGAAATTGGGACCTAAATACCTAGGACCCTTTCCGGTCAAGAGAAAAATTAATCCAGTGGCTTATGAGCTCGAACTTCCCGATTCATTTAAAATTCACCCTGTGTTTCATACCTCTTTGTTGAAGCCTGATGTGGTCAATCCCTTTCCTGGTCGTGAAAGAGGGCCCCCAGAGGCCATAATGGTAGACGGGGAAGAAGAGTTTGAAATTGAGACCATTGTAGATTGCAGGAGAAGGCGGGGACAAAATCAATATTTAATTAAATGGAAGGGTTTTGGTCCAGAAGAAAACTCCTGGGAACCGGAAACGAACCTCCATGCCCCAAGACTCATACAAGCTTTTCATCGTGCTCATCCGGAAAGGAGGTCTCAGGTGGGCATCCGGAGGCTGCCCGTAAGGAGGGGGCAATGTCAGAGAACCGTCACTAACGCTCGTTCCAGGGTGCCAGCCGGACGTACGATAAGAACGAGCGAGCCCCGGACTAGGCACGCACGTAATGCGATCGTACGAACGAGGGCACGTCAGCGCGTGCACGCTCGCACACTAACGAATCACGGCGCAAGGCGCCCTATTTAAACGATCAGCAGACTAGCATCAATGCTGGATTGTCTCAGCTCGTTCCTGAACCCTTGCTGTTGCCTTGTTTACTTGACCCTGATCTTGAACCTCTGCTTGCCTTGACTACCCCCTCGGATCACCCCTACATCTCTGCCTGCCTTGCTTCCTGTATTGAACCCGGCTTGGACTCTTGACTACGGCTCTGTCTCCTGATTCGGTACCCCGCTGCCAGTTTGTTGCCAACCTCCGCCAGTCCCTGACCACGTCTCTGCCTGCCGATTGTGTACCTCGTTGCCAGCACGTTGCCAACTCCTGCCTGCCTTGACCCTGCAAGTTCCTCTGCTGGACCTCTCTTGCATCCATCCAGGGATCAGCACCTCAGCTTCCTTCCGAAGACTTCTGGGTTCCTGATCCTGCCAGCAGGCACCTGCACCCTTCCGCCGCCCTAGCAACCCTGTCTCAACCTCCAGGGACGCTAGGACCGGGACCGTGCAAGAGGCCGCCCTCGTCATTTCAGACTCCGCTGTAAGGTACGTGACAAGGTGGCACTGATGAGCACTGATGGGCACTGGTACGCGGCACTGGTGGGCACAGATAAGCGGCACTGGTGGGCACAGATAGGTGGCACGGATAGGCGGCACTGATGGGCATTGACGTTTGGCATTGATGGGCAGCAGTAATGGGCATTGGGCAGCAGTGATAGGCATTGATGGGCAGCAGTGATATCCAGCACTGACTGGCATCACTAATGGCCACTAATTGCTGGCAATTGTGGGCACTGATTGCTGGCACTTGTGGGCACTGGTTGGCACTGATTGCTGGCAGTGGTGGGCACTCAGAAATATCTGATTGCCTCTTGGGGATCAGAAGAGATTTTTTCCCTCGCTGGAGCAAATTGGATCATGCTTTATTGGGTTTTTGTTTTGCCTTCCTCTGGATCAGCTGTGGGTATTGGATAGTGTATATGAAGGTTTTTTATTTGAGTGTCTTGGTTTTCTTTATTTCTCTGTTGGTTGAACTGGGTGGACTTTTTTCAACCAGATTAACTGTGTAACTATGTAACTTACTCCTGACACCTGCACTCTGTATTGCTGAATCCTGACCCTTGCACTCTGCAATACTTTATACAAACCTTCAAACTTTGCATTACTACTGATCCCTGCACTACTTACTTCTGAACTCTGCGTTACTTACTAGTGACCCCTGTGCTCTGTGTTACATATTACTGACCCCAGAACTCTGCATTATTACTCCTGACCCCTGCACTACACACTTTTGTCCCTTGCACCGTGTGTTACAAATGACAGACCTCTGCACGCTTAGATACTTAAGGCTTACTCCTGCACTGTGTGTTGTCTGCTACAGACATTTTAACTCTGTAATGCTACTGACTCCTACACTCTGCCTTACTTACTATTGACCTCTGAACTTTGCGTTACTTACTGCTGACTATTGCACTCTGCGATACACACTACTGCCCTCTGAACTGTTACTTGCTTCTGACCCCTGTGCTCTGCATTACATACTACAGACCTCTGCACTCTGCATTACTTAGTCATGACCCCTGCACTCTGCGTTACATACTTCTTACCTCTGCACTCTGTGTCAAAAACTACGGAGCCAGGCACTCTGTGTTACGCACCTACACTGTGTGTTATATAAAACAGACCTTTGCATACTGTGTTACTTGCTCCTGTACTCTTTGTTACTACTGACCTCTGAACTCTGCGTTACTTAATACTGACCCCTGATTACTTCAAACCTACCATACTTTTCAACTTGCTTTTCTAAGTTATCTATTTAAAAAAGTTTAATGCGTGCTGAAACCTGGAGATTTTTGATCTTTCATTTTTGTTCAGGTAGGTTTCTCCAGGGTTGCCTACTCCTGAAATAAAATTACTCTGATATTATCAAGTACAATTTTACCTTTATAAGCTTTAGACATAACAGGAATACTCAGGTGGTAAAAGCATTTGTGTGCATTGCTATGCACGCGCAAGCTGCAGATATTCTCAGCTCTTCCTATCACAGAGGAAACAACTGAGTTTCCTCTGTGATACTTTTCCCCTGAGGTCCGTAAACTAGGATTGTCTGAAGGTGCTCAAAGACATGCAATTATGTGCCAAATGGCTTGAAAATTGCCCAAATAGTAGATCGCCATTTCAAATCTATGGGCATTTTCAGGCTGCATTTTCAGGCTTTGTACTCACATGCACTACTTAAACTTCCTCCACTGTCCTGGGCTTTAGCTGAATTCAGAAGAGTTTGACCTCTGCCGGGTTAGCCCCCCATATCAAATTTTTTGAAAAAATCTTATGCAGTTTGTTAGATCTTTGTTAGATCAGGTTAGATCAAATGTTATTTACGCTAGATCTCACACAGAAGAAGCAATATTAACAGTTATTTGCTGGGGGGGCTAACCCGTCATCAGCCCCCCCCCCTTATCAAAAAATTGACTAAACAGCTATTTTGGAAGCTATTCGTTAGACCCAGTAAGATCAAGTGGTTTAAATGCTAGATCTCACATCATTTCAGAGATATTCCACATCAAAATAGAGATATTAGGTGGTATATAAGGACGGGTTAGCCCCCCCTTATCAAATTTTCTCGCCAAAAATCATTCAGGCTAATAGATATTTGTTAGATCCAGTAAGATCAAGTGGTTTTAACGTTAGATCTCACATAATCTCAGCGATATTCCACATCAAAATAGAGATATTAGGTGGTACATAAGGGCGGGATTGCCCCCCCACATGCAATTTTCTGACCAAAAATCATTCAGACTAATAGATATTCGTTAGATCCGGTAAGATCAAGTGGTTTCAACATTAGGTCTCACATAACTTCAGAGATATTCCACATCAAAATAGAGATATTAGGTGGTACATAAAGACGGGTTAGCCCCCCCTTATAAAATTTCTAGCCAAAAATCATTCAGGCTAATAGATATTCATTAGATCCGGTAAGATCAAGTGGTTCTAACGTTAGATCTCACATAATTTCAGAGATATTCCACATCAAAATAGAGATATTAGGTGGTACAAAAGGACGAATTAGCCCCCCCCCCCCCCCCTTATCAAATTTTCTGGCCAAAAATGATTCAGGCTAATAGCTATTCGTTAGATCCGGAAAGATCAAGTGGTTTTAACGTTAGATCTCACATAATTTAAGAGATATTCCAACAATACAATGGAGATATTAGGTGGTACATAAGGACGGGTTAGCCCCCCCACATGCAATTTTCTGACCAAAAATCATTCAGGCTAATAGATATTCGTTAGATCCGGTAAGATCAAGTGGTTTTAACGTTAGATCTGAAATTATTTTAGAAATATTTCACATCAAAATAGAGATATTAGGTGGTACATAAGGACGGGTTAGCCCCCCTTATCAAATTTTCTGGCCAAAAATCATTCAGGCTAATAGATATTCATTAGATCCGGTAAGATCAAGTGGTTTTAACGTTAGATCTCACATAATTTCAGAGATATTACACATCAAAATAGAGATATTAGGTGGTACATAAAGACGGGTTAGCCCCCTTATCAAATTTTCTGGCCAAAAATCATTCAGGCTAATAGATATTTGTTAGATCCGGTAAGATCAAGTGGTTTCAACATTAGGTCTCACATAATTTCAGAGATATTCTACATCAAAAGAGAGATATTGGGTGGTACATAAGGACAGGTTAGCCCCCTTATCAAATTTTCTGGCCAAAAATCATTCAGGCTAATAGATATTTGTTAGATCCGGTAAAGATCAAGTGGTTTCAACATTAGGTCTCACATAATTTCAGAGATATTCCACATTAAAATAGAGATATTAGGTGGTACATAAGGACGGGTTAGCCCCCCACATGCAATTTTCTGACCAAAAATCATTCAGGCTAATAGATATTCATTAGACCCGGTAAGATCAAGTGGTTTTAACGTTAGATCTTACATAATTTCAGAGATATTCCACATCAAAATAGAGATATTAGGTGGTACATAAGGACGGGTTAGCCCCCCCCCCCATGCAATTTTCTGACCAAAAATCATTCAGGCCAATAGATATTCGTTAGATCCGGTAAGATCAAGTGGTTTTAACGTTAGATCTCACATAATTTCAGGGATATTCCACATAGAAAATAGAGATATTAGGTGGTACATAAGGACGGGTTAGCCCCCCCTATCAAATTTTCTGGCCAAAAATCATTCAGGCTAATAGATATTCTTTAGATCCGGTAAGATCAAGTGGTTTTAACGTTAGATCTCATATAATTTCAGAGATATTCCACATCAAAATAGAGATATTAGGTGGTACATAAGGACGGGTTAGTCCCACCCTTATCAAATTTTCTGGCCAAAAATCATTCAGGCTAATAGATATTCATTAGATCCAGCAAGATCAAGTGGTTTAAATGTTAGATCTCACATCATTTCAGAGATATTCCACATAAAAATCGAGATATTAGGTAGTACAGAAGGACAGGTTAGCCCCCCCCCTTATCAAATTTTCTGGCCAAAAATTATTCAGGCTAATAGATATTCATTAGATCCAGTAAGATCAAGTGGTTTTAACATTAAATCTCACATAATTTCAGAAATATTCCACATACAAAATAGAGATATTAGGTGGTACATAAGGACGGGTTAGCTCCCCCTTATCAAATTTTCTGGCCAAAAATCATTCAGGCTAATAGATATTCATTCGATCTTGTAAGATCAAGTGGTTTTAACATTAGATCTTACATAATTTCAGAGATATTCCACATCAAAATAGAGATATTAGGTGGTACATAAGAACGGGTTAGCCCCCCTTATCAAATTTTCTGGCCAAAAATCATTCAGACTAATAGATATTTGTTAGCTCCGGTAAGATCAAGTGGTTTTAACGTTAGATCTTACATAATTTCAGAGATATTCCACATCAAAATAGAGATATTAGGTGGTACATAAGGACGGGTTAGCCCCCCCCCCCATGCAATTTTCTGACCAAAAATCATTCAGGCCAATAGATATTCGTTAGATCCGGTAAGATCAAGTGGTTTTAACGTTAGATCTCACATAATTTCAGGGATATTCCACATAGAAAATAGAGATATTAGGTGGTACATAAGGACGGGTTAGCCCCCCCTATCAAATTTTCTGGCCAAAAATCATTCAGGCTAATAGATATTCTTTAGATCCGGTAAGATCAAGTGGTTTTAACGTTAGATCTCATATAATTTCAGAGATATTCCACATCAAAATAGAGATATTAGGTGGTACATAAGGACGGGTTAGTCCCACCCTTATCAAATTTTCTGGCCAAAAATCATTCAGGCTAATAGATATTCATTAGATCCAGCAAGATCAAGTGGTTTAAATGTTAGATCTCACATCATTTCAGAGATATTCCACATAAAAATCGAGATATTAGGTAGTACAGAAGGACAGGTTAGCCCCCCCCCCCCCCCCTTATCAAATTTTCTGGCCAAAAATTATTCAGGCTAATAGATATTCATTAGATCCAGTAAGATCAAGTGGTTTTAACATTAGATCTCACATAATTTCAGAGATATTCCACATACAAAATAGAGATATTAGGTGGTACATAAGGACGGGTTAGCTCCCCCTTATCAAATTTTCTGGCCAAAAATCATTCAGGCTAATAGATATTTGTTAGATCCAGTAAGATCAAGTGGTTCTAACGTTAGATCTCACATAATTTCAGGGATATTCCACATCAGAATAGAGATGTTAGGTGGTACATAAGGACGGGTTAGCTCCTCCTTATCAAATTTTCTGGCCAAAAATCATTCAGGCGAATGGATATTCTTTAGATCCGGTAAGGTCAAGTGGTTTTAACGTTAGATCTCATATCATTTCAGAGATATTCCACATCAAATAGAGATATTAGGTGGTACATAAGGACGGGTTAGCCCCACCCTTATCAAATTTTCTGGCCAAAAATCATTCAGGCTAATAGATATTCATTAGATCCAGTAAGATCAAGTGGTTTAAACGTTAGATCTCACATAATTTCATAGATATTCTACATAAAAATAGAGATATTAGGTAGTACATAAGGACAGGTTAGCCCCCCCCCCCTTATCAAATTTTCTGGCCAAAAATCATTCAGGCTAATAGATATTCATTAGATACAGTAAGATCAAGTGGTTTTAACGTTAGATCTCACATAAGTTCAGAGATATTCCACAACAAAAAAATAGAGATATTAGGTGGTACATAAAGATGGATTAGCCCCCCCTTTTCAAATTTTCTGGCCAAAAATCATTCAGGCTAATAGATATTCATTAGATCTGGTAAGATCAAGTGGTTTTAACGTTAGATCACACATAATTTCAGAGATATTCCACATAAAAATAGAGATATATTTGGTGGTACATAAGGACGGGTTGGCCCCCTCTTATCAAATTTTCTGGCCAAAAATCATTCAGGCTAATAAATATTCATTAGATCCGGTAAGATCAAGTGGTTTTAACGTTAGATCTCACATAATTTCAGAGATATTCCACATAGAAAATAGAGATATTAGGTGGTACATAAGGGCGGGTTAGCCCCCCTTATCAAGTTTTCTGGCCAAAAATCATTCAGACTAATAGATATTCGTTAGATCCGGTAAGATCAAGTTGTTTTAACATTAGATCTCACATAATTTCAGAGATATTCCACATTACAATAGAGATATTAGGTGGTACATAAGGACGGGTTAGCCCCCCCTTATCATATTTTTTGGCCAAAAATCATTCAGGCTAATAGATATTTGTTAGATCCGGTAGGATCAAGTGGTTTTAACGTTAGATCTCACATAATTTCAGAGATATTCCACATCAAAATAGAGATATTAGGTAGTACATAAGGACGGGTTAGCCCCCCCACATGCAATTTTCTCACCAAAAATCATTCAGGCTAATAGATATTTGTTAGATCCGGTAAGATCAAGTGGGTTTAACGTTAGATCTCACATAATTTCAGAAAAATTCCACATCGAAATAGAGATATTAGGTGGTACATAATCATAGGCTGGCCCCCCACATGCAATTTTCTTGTCAAAAATCATTCAGGCTAATAGATATTCATTAGATCCGGTATGATCAAGTGATTTTAATGTTAGATCTCACATAATTTCAGAGATATTCCACATAGAAATAGAGATATTAGGTGGTAGATATGGACGGGATGGCCCCCCCACATGCAATTTTCTGGCCAAATATCAACTAGGCTAGTAGATATTCCTTAGATCCGGTAAGATCAAGTTGTTTTAATGTTAAGAGTTATTAGGTGATGGTACATAAGGATGAGATTAGATCTCACATAATTAGAGACTTATTAAGTGATTAATGAGGGGGGCTGACCCCCTCTTATCAAATTTTCTGGCCAAAAAAATCACCCCGGCTAATTGATATTCATTGGATCCAGTAACATCAAGTCATTTTAATGTTTGATTATTCATAATTACAGGGATATTATGGATATTTGGTAGCGATGCACGGAAATCCATACTAGTGTCTATATCGGAGCCGATAATGAGCATTTTCACGTGTACCAGTGAGGAGTGCCGTTGAGCATACCGAGGTATGCTGAAATTATGTGGGACATTAATCGACAGGTGTGTCCAAGCCCAGTGAAGCCTGAAGCACAGTGCCAGAAGCCAGAGGGAAACTTCGGAGGGCTCTGATAATGGAGCCAACCGAGTGCCCATCTACGGTAGCTGGCTTAAAACCAATGACACGAAGAGACAGCAGCGAAAATGTCCAAACCCTTGCAGAGGGTCCCCCATTGTTGCCTCCAAGCAACCCAGTGTCCCGTTTCCTTTGACACATGCTGCCTGGTGTCAGAGAGTCAATGCACACCAGACTCCCAGAACTTAGCGCAGACTTAAGCCCGATCAGAATCTCCGCAGACAGGAGCGCAGATACAGACCACCGAACAGGCCAGGACCACCACTTCCTATATGCTCCCATCCAAGTAAAGGGAGTCTACACCAAGGCCATTCTGGATACTGAAGCCTAAGTGACCCTTCTCTACAGAGACTTCTATAACAGGCACCTCAAGCACCTGCCTTTGCAGAAGTTGGAAGAGCAGATATGGGGCATTGTGACTCAGAACTTCCCTTATGATGGCTATCTACCGGTCAAGCTGACCTTCGATCCCTCCATGGCTGGGAAAGCCGAGACTTTTGACACTCAGGCAGTGGTCTGTCCTCACCCACCAGGGGCTAGTAAGAGTTCTCTCATCATAGGGACCAATACTGATCTTGTCAGAAGGCTGTTGATACCTCTTGTTCTGGAGCCGTGCACTTCAACTACAAGTGTGCACCCCATGCTGAGACAAGCCTACCAGCACCTGGTACAAAAACAGAAGGCTCCAGCTGAAGGAGTGGGAAAGATCTGGCGCTTGGACCAGTGTGAGAAGTGTTACAGCCTGGTAAAGTGGCCTATTTACGAGCATGTCAGGCTAAATTGGAAGCAACCAGGCCCTTTCATTGTCCTTGAATCGGACGGCCAGAGAGAAGACATGGGAGTGGAGATAATTCCCGAGGTGGTTTCAACCAAAGTTTTGCAAAGAAGTCACGGGAAGATCTTGATTAGTGTCCGCAACATAACAGCCTGGCCAGTGAAGATGCCGGCTCAGATGTTGCTGGGACAAGTGAATCTGGCCACCCCAGTCTGATTTGGTGGGGGGAGCAAAGGATGGGATCTCTGTGGAGGAGTTCTATCCGAAGAATACTCCCCTTTTGCCTGAATGGAAAGAAAGGGACAAAACTCAGCTCCTGAGATGGCAGGCTGCATTCTCCAAGAGTGAATTTGATGTGGGGTGTGCAAAAAGTGTCCAATACCGGATCCATCTCTTCGAGTGCATAAGCCGTTCAGGGAAAGAGTTTGATGGATCCCTTTAGGGCACTTGGAGGATCTGTGTGAACAACTGGCAGAGTTGAAGAGGGCAGGTATCATCAGAGAGTCCCAGAGCCAATGCGTTTCCCCAATAGTGGTGGTACAGAAAAAGAATAGGTCACTGAGGGTGGGTATTGACTACCAGACGCTGAACCGAAGGACCATTCCCGACCAATTTACCAACCCAGGGATAGAAGATGCCTTGCAGAGCCTGTCAGGAGCGATGTGGTTCAGCATGCTGGATTTGAAGAGTGGGTATTACCAAATCCCCATGCACCCTGAGGATCGGGAGAAGACCATTTTAATTTTTATGATGAGGGGGTTGAAGCTGTCTCTGGAAAAGTGCCAGTTTTATCAACCCTCAGTCAAATACCTTGGCCACATTGTGTCTGCTGACGAAATGGCCACCGACCTCCAGAAGCTGGAAGCTGTCACCTTCTGCCCGAGGCCTACCAACATGACTGAGCTTAGGTCATTTCTGGGATTCTGCTCTTATTACAGAAGATTTGTCAAGGGATTCGCTAAGATGCTGACCCTGATCTGACAAAGCCTTTCAGACCAGCTGGAGGGCCCAGAAAACCCAGAGTCCATTCAGGAACAAAGGACTCTGAAGTGTAAAGAGGTTTTAGTCAGCTGAAGTGAAGCCTAACAACCGTTCCACTCGTGGCCTATGCAGATTCAAGCAAGCCATACGAGCTACACTTTTATGCCAGTCAAGTTGGGGTGGGTGGGGTGCTATATCAAGAGCATGACGGCCATCTATGGCCTGTTGCCTACATGAGTCGGAACTTGGCCCCCGCCGAAAACTACCCCATGCACAAACTTGAGTTCCTGGCCTTGAAGTGGGCGGTGGTGGATAAGCTGAGGGATTACCTGTATGGAGCGTAGTTCGTGATCAAAACCGACAACAATCCTCTCAACTACATCCTCACTACCACCAAGTTGGATGCCACGGGTCACAGATGGTTGGCTGCTCTATCAGGGTTTATTTTCAGCCTCAAGTATCATCCGGTGTCGGGAAACAAGACGTGGATGCTTTGTCAACAAGGCCCCATTGTTCCAGAGACCCTCCAGAAGAATAGGCCCAGCTGACACCTGAAGGGGTACGAGCCTTATGTCAAGGAGCAGAACATCAACCTGGAGTAGGATCCATGACCGAAGAGGTTGGAGTGTCAGCCGCTGGGGTCCCCAGATGTTATTGCAATGTCACTCAAGTCGGGGATGAAGGTCTGCCCAAGCTGTCAAAGAAAGACCTGTGGAGGGACCAGTTGGAGGACCCTCCCTGTAGCTTGGCATTGAAGGCCTTGGAGAGCAAACACCCTAACTTGCTCCTCACTGACTCTCACTGACTGAGTGGGATCAGTTTCAGGTGCACAGAGGGTTGGTCTACCGAAGGGGCCCCTCTGACGATTCTGAAGAAAAATGGCAGCTATTCCTATCTGAAAAACATAGGGAGACAGTATTAACTGCCCTACACGACAACCATGGCCACCTAGGGCCCAAGAGGACTTTTCACCTGGTGAGGGACCGGTTCTACTGGCTCTGCATGCAGGCTGAAGTTGAGGGCTATTGCCACTCCTGCATCAGATGTATCCAAAGGAAGACTTTGCATCACTGAGCTGCCCCAATGGGCCATCGTCAGAGTCAGGGACCCATGGATCTGGTGTGCATTGACTAGGGATGAGCTTCCGGTTCGAGTCGAACTCATGTTCGACTCGAACATTGACTGTTCGCCAGTTCGCTGAATAGCAAACAATTTGGGGTGTTCGCGGCAAATTCAAAAGTAGTTTTAATTCAAATTTAAAACACCCTTTAAAAGTCTATGGGAGAAATCAAAAGTGCTAATTTTAAAGGCTTATATGCAAGTTATTGTCATAAAAAGTGTTTGGGGACCTGGGTCCTGCCCCAGGGGACATGGATCAATGTAAAAAAAGTTTTTAAAACGGCCGTTTTTTCAGGAGCAGTGATTTTAATAATGCTTAAAGTGAAACAATAAAAGTGTAATATCCCATTAAATTTCGTACCTGGGGGTGTCTATAGTATGCCTGTAAAGGGGCGCATGTTTCCCGTGTTTAGAACAGTCTCACAGCAAAATGACATTTCAAAGGAAAAGAAGCAATTTAAAACTACTCGCAGCTATTAATGAATTGCTGGACCGACAATACACATAAAAGTTCATTGATAAAAACGGCATGGGAATTCCCCACAGGGGAACCCTGAACCAAAATTTTAAAAAAATGACGTGGGGGTCCCCCTAAATTCCATACCAGGCCCTTCGGGTCTGGTATGGATATTAAGGGGAACCCCGGCCAAAATGTAAAAAAAAACGGCGTGGGGGTCCCCCTGAAAATCTATACCAGACCCTTCAGGTCTGGTATGGATTTTAAGGGGAACCCCGCGCCGAAAATAAAAAAAATGGCGTGGGGTCTCCCCAAAAATCCATACCAGACCCTTATCCAAGTACGCAACCTGGCAGGCCACAAGAAAAGAGGGGGGATGAGAGAGCGCCCCCCCTCCTGAACACCTTGTCCCCATGTTGATGGGGACAAGGGCCTCATCCCCACAACCCTTGCCCGGTGGTTGTGGGAGTCTGTGGGTGGGGGGCTTATCGGAATCTGTAAGCCCCCTTTAACAAGGGGACCCCCAGAGCCCTCCCCCCTGTGTGAAATGGTAAGGGGGTACAAAAGTACCCCTACCATTTCACAAAAAAAGTGTCAAAAATGTTAAAAATTACAAGAGACAGTTGACAATTCCTTTATTTAAAAGTCTTTATTTTCTTCTATCTTCTTTCTTCTATCTTCCTTCGGTTTCTTCCTCCATCTTCTTCTGGTTCTTCTGGTTCCTCCTCCGGTGTTCTCGGCATCTTCCTCTGCGGCGCCGGCGTCTTCTTCCCTTCGTCTTCTGGGCCGCTCCGCATCCGACCATGATGGGAGGCTCCCGCTGTGTGACGCTTCTCCTCTTCTGGCGGCTCTTAAATAACGGAGGGCGGGGCCACCCGGTGACCCCGCCCCCTCTGATGCACGGTGACTTCCCTGTTCCCCCCCTCTGACGTCACGGGGAATGCCACAGGCAAGACCCTGTGCATCAGAGGGGGGCGGGGTCACCAGGTGCGTTATTTAAGAACCGTCAGAAGAGGAGAAGCGTCACACAGCAGGAGACTCCCATCATGGTCGGATGCGGAGCAGCCCAGAAGACGAAGGGAAGAAGACGCCGAATCCGCAGAGGAAGATGCCGGACGAGAACACCGGAGGAAGAATCAGAAGAACCAGAAGAAGAAGAAAATGGAGGAAGAAACCGAAGGAAGATAGAAGAAAGAAGATAGAAGAAAGAAGAAGCATTTAAATAAAGGAATTGTCAAAAACTGTCTCTTGTCATTTTTAGCATTTTTGACACTTTTTTTGTGAAATGGTAGGGGTATTTTTGTACCACCTTACCATTTCAGACAGGGGGGAGGGTCGGGATCTGGGGTCCCCTTGTTAAAGGGGGCTTCCAGATTCCGATAAGCCCCCCGCCTGCAGACCCCCACAACCACCGGGCAAGGGTTGTGGGGATGAGGCCCTTGTCCCCATCAACATGGGGACAAGGTGATTTGGGGGCTACCCCAAAGCACCCTCCCAATGTTGAGGGCATGTGGCCTGGTATGGTTCAGGAGGGGGTGGGGCGCTCTCTCATCCCCCCTCTTTTCCTGCGGCCTGCCAGGTTGCGTCCTCGGATAAGGGTCTGGTATGGATTTTTGGGGGGACCCCACGCCATTTTTTAAAAAATTTTGGCGCGGGGTTCCCCTTAAAATCCATACCAGACCTGAAGGGCTGGTATGGAATTTAGGGGGACCCCCCACGTAATTTTTTTTAAAAATTTTGGTACGGGGTTCCCCTGTGGGGAATTCCCATGCTGTTTTTATCAATGAACTTTTATGTGTATTGTCGGACCAGCAATTCATTAATAGTCGCGAGTAGTTTTAAATGACTTTTTTCCTTTGAAATGTAATTTTGCTGTCAGACTGTTCTAAACACGGGAAACATGCGCCCCTTTACAGGCATACTATAGACACCCCCCAGGTACGAAATTTAAAGGAATATTACACTTTTATTGTTTCACTTTAAGCATTATTAAAATCACTGCTCCCGAAAAAACGGCCGTTTTTAAAACTTTTTTTTGTATTGATCCATGTCCCCTGGGGCAGGACCCAGGTCCCCAAACACTTTTTATGAAAATAACTTGCATATAAGCCTTTAAAATTAGCACTTTTGATTATTCATGTTCGTGTCCCATAGACTTTAACGTTGTTCGCGTGTTCGAACAAATTTTTTGCCTGTTCGCATGTTCTGGTGTGAACCGAACAGGGGGGTGTTCGGCTCATCCCTAGTATTGACATTCTGTGCTTGGAGTCTGATCTGAGCGGGCAGGGAAATATCCTGGTAGTGACTGACCATTCCCCTCGGTATGCCCAGGCTTTTTCCACGAGGGACCAACAAGCATCCATGGTGGCCAAGATCTTCGCTGAGAATTTTTTTGTGCACTATGGTCTGTCCCAATGCATCCACTCTGATCAAGGGAGAGATTTCGAGAGTAGTCTCATCAAGAGACCTTTAGACCTGTTGGGCATCAGGAAGGCTAAAACCACCCCGTATCATCCTCAAGGAGAACCTCAACTAGAGAGATTCAACCGAACCCTCCTGGATATGTTTGGAACTCTAAGTTCAGAACAAAAGCAGCACTGGAGCAAGCATATAGTGGCTATTGTGCATGGTTATAACAGCACCGCCAATGATGCTACAGGTTACTCTCCCTATAGTTTGATGTTCGGACCGTAGGCCCGGCTGCCAGTAGACTTGGCCTTCGGCACATCCCTCGACCATACCTCAGCAGATCGCCTGAAAATCGCCTATGATAAGGCTCAAGCTGCCTCATATGCCCGACAACAGAGAAACAAAATAAACTTTGACCTTGAGTGCAGGACCTAAAGCCGGATGACAAGGTACTGCTGGGAAACCTGGTTGTCCCTGGAAAGCACAAGTTGACTGACCACTGGAAGTCGCAGCCCTATGTCATTTGCAAGCATCTGCCAAGACACCCAGTATATCAAATTCAGCTAGAGGGAAGCACAGGCCCGCTGAAGACTTGGCATCGCAATCATCTGTTGCCTCTATCAGAAGCAGTTCATGTGCCACCATAGCAAGATTTACAGTTCACACCCACAGCCTCTTAAAGATCCCGGCCAGTGATTAGATCTCACTCCGTACCCCTTGCTGAAGATGAAAACAGCAAGGATGAAGAGAAAGATTGTCTGTGGCCCTCTCAAATGAAAGGGTCTGCCCCCCCCTTTTCTTCTCCTCCCAAGGTGACTGGGGTGACTATCAGGCCACAGGCTCCTGAGTTTGTACCTCAAAGTCCACCTTTTGAAGAGTTGGAAAACCCTCAATCTGCCCTGCTGACAACAGACCCTTAAGACTTTCCATTCTTCATTGAGGAAGCTGAAGCTGATATGCAGGAAGAAGAAGAGACCAGTGTGCCTGTAACCCCAGAACCTAAAGAACAGCAAGAGCGAAGGGGGTATTCACCCGCCCTAAAGACTAACATATGATACTTTGGGTGAAAGCTCTGAGGAGGTCGTTCTCATTGTAAAAAGGACTCTTGAAGTAACTGACCTTTCCACGGCAGATTTGGTGGTGGACAATCCCAACTCACTGTCAGGGCTGGGCTCAGCCCATCCTTCTCTGAGCTGGCCGCTCAGCTGTCGGCTAATTGCCAGCTCCTATCTCTCCACACTTACTCAGCTGTTGATGATATCCTGCTCGTCAGTCCTGCCTACTTAAGCCGTCCAGTCCAGAGGATTTCTGCCTTCGCCTTGGTCAACACCACAGAAACAGAATCCTGTTCAAGACTTGCTTTGCTGACATCCCTTCTGGCTCCAGATCCTGCTTGCTGTTCCACTACGTTGATCCCTGACTTCTGGCTTGGCTATCTATCCGTTCCGGTTACTGAACTTTGGCTATGTTTTGACTACGTTTGTTCTTTTTACTTTTATTATTACCACCATGTTTATGTATATTTATCAATGTACCTTGCTTTTTATCTGATGGCAACCAATAAACTCGTTTTTATGCTCCACCAAATGATACTTTTGCTACCACATGCTTCACTCAAAGTCCCGCCCCCTTGCTCTCCCCCCTTTTGATTACTTTTATTATTAAACAAGTGTGATTCAACTGTACTTCTGTCTTGGCCTGATTTCTTGGTCTCTGACACTCCCCCCCCGGCACATCTAACTGGGCCATTCAAGTTAAGGTGGCCTGTAGGCAGGACAACCTCCCCTCCTATGCTAATTGGTGGGATGTTCCTCTGCCAGGGTTTTATGCAGATGTAAATTATATGGTTTCCTGTGCACACTAACCTGTTTTTTTTTATTTTTTTTTGTGTGTATATCAAAAGCATGTAACAGGTCATAGACTCTTTACCTCCTTTGGTGGATCAAAGGTTCTTTGGTGGGGGGAGTGTGTAGCAGGGGCTACTCTATTACCTGTGGTCCCGCACTTCGCGCTATTCCCGCCAGCGACAGCCGGACCGAATAGACACTGACACAGGCACTTACTGAGGGAAAGCACGCCTGTCAGTCCCTGTGGGGGATTTCTCCCCCTCCCTCTCCTCTTTCTGTGTCCCTTTTGGCAGGGAGAGGGAGCCAATCAAGCAGCAGCAGAGGACCACGGGACTTGAAGTCTCATCACAATACAGCCCCACTGATTTCGACAGGGGGTGGAACTACCAAGCCCAGCCTGCTTTGCAAGAAGGGGGGGCTAGCTAAAGACTTAAGTTTGGTGGTCTGAGGAGAGATCACCATGAGGCAGGGAGGTGAACAGAGGTGTGAGGAGAGACTACAGGCACCCGCTGAAGAACCATCCAAAGACGGTTCCAGAGACCATCCAGAGACGGTTGAATATGGATGTACCTTCTGTATCACCTAATATCTCTATTTTTATGTGGAAAAATCTCTGAAATGATGTGAGATCTAAAGTTAAAACCACTTGATCTTATCGGCTCTAATGAATATCTATTAGCCTGAATGATTTTTGGTCAGAAAATTGCATGTGGGGGGGCTAATCCGTCCTTATGTACCACCCAATATCTCTATTTTTATGTGGAATATCTCTGAAATTATGTGAGATCTAACCTTAAAACCACTTGATCTTACCGGATCTAACGAATATCTATGAGCCTGAATGATTTTTGGCCAGGAAATTTGATAAGGGGAGGGTAACCCGTTATGTACAACCTAATATCTCTATTTTTATGTGGAATATCTCTGAAATTATGTGAGATCTAACCTTAAAACCACTTGATCTTACCAGATCTAACGAATATCTATTAGCCTGAATGATTTTTGACCTGAAAATTTGATAAGGGGGGCTAAACATCCTTATGTATCACCTAACATCTCTATTTTGATGTGGAATATCTCTGAAATTATGTGAGATCTAACGTTCAAACCACCCGATCTTACTGGATCTAACGAATATCTATTCGCCTGAATGATCTTTGGTCAGAAAATTGCATGTGGGGGGGCTAACCTGTCTATATGTACCACCTAATATCTCTATTTTGATGTGGAATATCTCTGAAATTATGTGAGATCTAACGTTCAAACCACCTGATCTTACCGGATCTAATGAATATCTATTCGCCTGAATGATTTTTGGCCAGAAAATTTTATAAGGGGGGGCTAACCGTCCTTATGTACCACCTAATAACTCTATTTTGATGTGGAATTTCTCTGAAATTATGTAAGATCTAACGTAAAAACCACTTGATCTTACCGGATCTAATGAATATCTATTAGCCTGAATGATTTCTGGCCAGGAAATGTGATAAGGGGGCTAACGCGTCCTTATGTACCACCTAACATCTCTATTTTTATGTGGAATATATCTGAAATAATTTGAGATCTAACGTTAAAACCACTTGATCTTACTGGATCTAACAAATATCTATTAGCCTGAATGATTTTTGGCCAGAAAATTGCATGTGGGGGAGCTAACCCATCCTTAGGTACCACCTAATATCTCTATTTTGATGTGGAATATCTCTGAAATTATGTGAGATCTAATGTTAAAACCACTTGATCTTACCGGATCTAATGAATATCTATTAGCCTGAATGATTTTTGACCAGAAAATTTGATAAGGGGGGCTAACCCGTCCGTATATATCACCTAATATCTCTATTCTGATGTGCAATATCTCTGAAATTATGTGAGATCTAACGTTAAAACCACTTGATCTTACTGTATCTAATGTATATCTATTAGCCTGAATGATTTTTGGCCAGAAAATTTGATAAGGGGGGGCTAATCCGTTCTTATGTACCACCTAATATCTCTATTTTTATGTGCAATATCTCTGAACTTATGTGAGATCTAACATTAAAACCACTTGATCTTACCGAATCTAATGTATAGCTATTAGCCTGAATGATTTTTGGTCAGAAAATTGCATGTGGGGGGGGCTAACCCGTCCTTATGTACCACCTAATGTCTCTAATTTTATGTGGAATATCTCTGAAATTATGTGAGATCTAACATTAAAACCACTTGATCTTACCGTATCTAATGTATATCTATTAGCCCGAATGATTTTGGCCAGAAAATTTGATAAGGGGGGCTAACCCGTCCTTATGTACTACCTAATATCTCTATTTTGATGTGGAATTTCTCTGAAATTATGTAAGATCTAAAATTAAAACCACTTGATCTTACCGGATCTAAAGAATATCTATCAGCCTGAATAATTTTTGGCCAGAAAATTTGATAAGGGGGGTAACCCGTCCTTATGTACCACCTAATATCTCTAATCTGAAGTGGAATATCTCTGAAATTATGTGAGATCTAACGTTAAAACCACTTGATTTTACCGGATCTAATAAATATCTATTAGCCTGAATGATTTTTGGCCAGAACATTTGATAAGGGGGGGTCAACCCGTCCTTATGTACCACCTAATATCTCTATTTTTATATGGAATATCTCTGAAATTATGTGAGATCTAACGTTTAAACCACTTGATCTTACCGGATCTAACAAATATCTATTAGCCTGAATGATTTTTGCCCAGAAAATTTGATAGGGGGGGCCGCCCCCCCTCATTAATCACTTAATAAGTCTCTAATTATGTGAGATCTAACATTAAAACCACTTGATCTTACCAGATCTAACAAATAGCTTCCAAAATAGCTAACTGTTCAATTTTATGATAAGGTGGGGCTGATGACGGGTTAGCATCCCCAGCAAATAACTGTTAATATTGCTTCTTCTGTGTGAGATCTAACGTAAACAACGGTTGATCTAACCTGATGTAAAAAAAGATCTAACAAATTGCATAAGATTTTTTTGAAAAGTTTTGATATGGGAGGGGGGAGGCTAACCCGGCAGAGGTAAGAATTTGCTCATGTACAGTGAGATATTTGGCTCAGGGAATCTTGGAGTTCTTAATAGGTATTTCAAACTAGTGATAAGCACCCTCTTGAGATCACGTTGTAAAAAAAATCTACAGAATAAAGACTTCTTTTTGCTGTAGCATGTGCAGCTGTATGTAATCATTCTCTATACTAAATTCCCACCATCACCTGCACACCACAGAAATAGGTAAGTGCCTGTGTTAATTGTTGAAATTACAGAGGAAAGGGAATATTTACTGAATCAGAAAGCATATTCTATATGGGTAAAGCAGCTATAATGTAACTGTACAATTTAGAAAAGAACCTAGAAAACAAGCCAACAGCACAGCAGCTTTTCTCAAATAGAAGCAAGATTAGCTCACCCAATACATCTGAAATACCTCACTTTTAGAAATAGAGCCTTTAGATGTGCAACACCCTTACTGCTCTATATGAGAGGGTGACTCAAGATTTCTGTACAGGCTTCAGCTTTCTTCTCATAGTCCTGTTCTCCAGTCAGAAATTTTATCATACTTAAAGTGATTGTAAAGGATTGTTTGTTATTTTTTAAAAATAACAAACATATCATACTTCCTCCACTGTGCAGTTTGTTTTGCTCAGAGTGGCCCCGAACATCCTCCTCTGGGTTCCCCCCGGCGGCTCTCACGGCTCGTCCCCGCATCAGATAACCCCCTAGGAGAAGCGTTCTCCCGAGGGGGCTACCTTGCAGGCGCGCTCCCGAGTCCAGCATTTGCGTCCACAGACATGAATGCAGGACTCTGCCCCACCCCACGCGTCATTGGATTTGATTCACAGCAGTGGGAGCCAATGGCTGCGCTGCTATCAATCTATCCAATCAAGAGCCGTGACCCTGTGGAGAGAGGGACAGTGCATCCTCGCAGAGGAGATGAAGGGACTCAGGTAAGTAAAACAGGGGGGCCGGTGACTGCCAGGTGTTTTTTCACCTTAATGCATAGGATGCATTAAGGTGAAAAAACACGAGGGTTTACAACCCCTTCAATTAAGGAAGTATAAATCTATCTTATTCCCTTTGCTTAGCTCCAATACATCACTAAAAGAAAAGATGTTTCAAGTGTTTGTCCATCTTTTTGCACTTGCAATCCTTCTCTGTAAATCTTTGCACCTTGTTGTGGGGAGCTGTAATTAGTTTTAAACTGATATAAATATTGCAAAGGATTGGATGGGTAGCTAATCTTGTAATTACCAAAGCTTCATTTATCTTCCAAGGCTATCAACTCTGACAAAATAAACTTTGCCTTAAATAAAGCTTGTAAACTCCAATTAAAGCCTAGTACACATGGGCCGAATGTTGGGCGGCATC
The DNA here is from genome assembly GCA_037952835.1 of Lithobates septentrionalis. Taxonomy (NCBI): domain Eukaryota; kingdom Metazoa; phylum Chordata; class Amphibia; order Anura; family Ranidae; genus Lithobates; species Lithobates septentrionalis. The sequence continues at coordinate 1,905,947 of JBBDGP010001095.1, read as the reverse complement.
GGCTGGTTCAATAGAAACCACCCCACATTCGGCCCGTGTGTACTGCCGTCGGTCTGGCTTCTGTCAAAGGGACATGACCGAAAAAAGGTCTGCTGATTGCCCCCTGCCAATGGCCGAGAGCATTGATCGGAGTGTTCTGGGCGTCCCCCTGTCAGAACCTTGTCAGATCGCAAGGAGCGATCACGGTCAGTTTTTTTTGTTCAGCCCTGCTGGGTTGAATGAAAAAAAAGCTACTTGTGTGTGCCAGGCTTTAAGATGTGTACATTTCATATAGCTAGTGGTGGTCAGTACTAGTGCAAATAAATGCTCTTTGATGTCAGGAAAATCTGGGTTACTAGAATAATTGTAAGGACATAAGGTCAGGCATCACTTTCACCTTGGTGTAGGTGTATCCCAAGGCTTCACTGGACTCCCAAGCATTCTCCTATCAATTCATGTAATTCTTTTAAAATGTTTTTTTTTTTTCTTGCAGTTGAGTTTCTTACATCCAGGTAGGTTTTAAAAAGGATAATGTTAGCTTAGTCAACCGTATTGTCTTCATAGTTGTGACTTATGTGATCACATCTTCATCCCCTGCTGTCATGGTAGTAAAAATAAATGCCAAAAGATATGAATTCAGCATCTTTAAAGGAACTGGACCATAAGGCTCGATGCACATATATGCATGTTGCTTTTGAGCGTTTCTGCAGTGCTTTTTGCGGTGCTTGCCGCATTTTTGGACACGCATTTTTACCTTCTTCTGTCTTCTTTGTCCGGTGTTCTTCTTCCTCTGCCGCCGCTCCTGCCGACGACCCTCCTCTGATGCTGCGTCCCGCTGATCTGTCTGTGCCAATGTCCTGCATTTCTTAAATAATGATGGGGGCGTGGCAATCGGATTACGTCATCCGGAGGCCATGCCCCTTGTGACATCATGGACCCAGCATGGCGGTGACATCACAAGGGGGCGTGGCCTCCTGATATCCACGCCCCCATCGTTATTTAACCTCCCTGGCGGTTTTCCCGAGTGTGGCTCGGGATTAAAATTCAGGACCATTAGCGGTAACCCCGAGCCACACTCGGGATTACATCGCAGGATCCTGGTGTGGCTTTATTTACCTTGTCCCCGGGATCCTGCGATGTCCCCCGCTGTGTCTGTGGGCTCCGTCCTCCTCAGAAGCCTCTCCGTGCCAGGCTCCGTTCCCTGCGAGCGTCGCGACGCACGGGGGCGGAGCCTGGCGGCAAATTCAAAAAATTGCAAAAATCATAACACATACAGTACTGTAATCTTACAGATTACAGTACTGTATGAAATTATTTCACATCCCTTTTGTCCCCAGTGCTTTGTCCTATGCCCTGCATGCAGTTTTATGTTATATATACTGTTCTTTCTGCCTGGAAACTGGAGATTGTCCATAGCAACCAAAAAGTGTCCCTTTACATCAAAAGTGGCTTTAGACCAGCTAGAAAACAGCGATAGTAAATTAGAACACTTGCAGAATTGAGCGATAGTGAATCGTGTGGAAATTTATTTTATTATTATTATTTTTATTTTTTTTTTAATTATTTATTTTTATTTATTATATTATAATTTATGTTTTTGTGTTTCAAACTTTATCATACCCGGGATATCTACTAGACTCTTGTTTGGACAGATTTAAGTGTGTTATTGTTAAGAATTACAGACCTACAATATAAAACGCCAAATTTCCATGCAAAATAATTGTATAGCTTTCAGCACCTAAAATACAAAATAATCATACCGCCAGGGAGGTTAAGAAAAGTAAAGTCCCCAACCCTTTCCAAAAATGCAGAGGCACAAATATGCATTAATGTGAACATGTTCCATAGGAACCCATGTTAAAAAATTTCACTGCATTTCTTCAAAATGCATCAAAAAACGCATTAGTGTGAATCGGGCCTAAGACTGATACTTTGGTTATATTTCAAAGTTGATACTTTAGTAAAGGGGCACATGCCTTCTGTAAAAACATTACCATCTAGGGGTATTTGTAACTGTCTCCGTGCAAGAAGTCATCCTCTTAATTAGATGAGCAGTCTTCTTACCTGTTAGGGGATAGGTGTTTCTTCATATGAGACCTTAATGAACTGAATCTAAATATGATTGGAGCCTCAGTATATGGTCAAATGTTTGTGGAACCAGACCATGACACCTATATGAGCTTGTTAGACTTCCCTTTCCAAAACCATTAGTCGTTTTAATATGGAGTTTGCTCTCCCTCTGCAGCTGTGGGAATTTGTGCCCATTTGCCCAAAGAAGCATTCGTGAGGTTGGATTCTAATAGTGGACAAGAAAACTTGGCTTGCAATCATTATTCCTATCCATCTCACGTGTTCTGTAGGGTTAAGGTCAGGGTTCTGTGTAATCCACTTGAATTCCTCAACCGCAAACTCATAATTCCATGCATTTATGGAGCTGATCTTGTGTATAGGGTAGAGTCATTTGAGACAGTAAAGGGCCTTCTCCAAACTGTTGCCACAAGCTGGGAAGTGCACAATTACCTAAGATGTCTTTGTATACTGTAGCATTAACAGTGCTCTTCGGTGGAAACACCCGAACTCAACAAAATTGCAGGGTTTGGATCATATATATAGTAGGTCATGCGTCCACAAACTTTTTGGCCATATAATGTCATTTTCAATTTGGCTTTCCTGTGAAAGATTTTGTTTGTAGCACGCCATTAGTTTACATTTATGCACAACGTGACAATGGTCTGTGTGTGACTATGCCCACATAGTATAAAAGCAGGATCATTTTGATCTAAATTTTGTTAAAAAGTAATCTATTTGGGTGGAAAATTCAACTAAATGAGAATGTTTTGCATTGATGTACTACCCTCTCATTGATGTCTCTTTAGAGTTTCCCTTCTCTAGATGTTTTCTTCCACCTTAGTTTACCGAATTTTGATACTTGTAACTTCAGACTTGGCATCAGCACCTGTTTTGTCTTTTTATAGTAAAATGATTCAAAAGACAAACATGCTGAATTCATTCTGTTTCCTTGTTTGTCTTTCAGGATGTCAAGGGCAACTCTCTGTAAGACTTCCTCAAGATTAGCTGAGGACAGCTATTTCTTAATCGCTTTTTAATTGCAAAGTCATTTCTGGTAATGTTTTTCCTTGAGAATGAGGACAATGTTTAAAAATGCAGCTCAGTAAAAAAAAAAAAAAAGGATGGCAGTTATCAAAATTTGGGAAATGGCTATGGATGAAATTGAGGGGAGATAAAAGGTAATATAACAATAGGAAAAAGAGAGATTATAAGAATTGAAAAATGTGCTGACCTGCCAACATCCTACATAGCATTATACAATGTAAAAAGGCACAACGGTGCCAACTTTATTAATATACAAAAGTAGAAAAGTCTAAACTAAACATAATTCACTTATACAGTACAACAGTACACCAATGAATAAACATCATAAAATATACAATATATATCACCCAAAGCTAGTAATCCAAAGTGCTACTCAGATTGAGTTGAGATTTGAAATTTACAGCATTTATCCCGACATGTTTCTGAAAATCGCATTGGAATGTGTTTTTCCTTCTTCAGGGGAAATTTATTGTTGGGTATATTATTGTCTTTTCTGTGAACACAAATATATGTATATATAACAATATAAACATACTGTTATAACAGAGACATCAAAGATGTAATTTGGAGCCTATTATACCATATTATAGAGTAATAATATAGAAGGTACTTACATATTTTTGACTCATTGGGGGATGGGAGTATAAAAACAGAAAGGAAAGGTACATGCTGGCTGCATGAGTCCACACACACACACGACATAGAGCTTCTCTGTGTGTCCATAGGCTGGTTACTGAGACGCATTCACAAGGGACGCCTGATTTCACAGCAGTGATCAAATCTTGCCACTGTAGGGACAATTATAACAGGGGGACGGTTGAGTTAACCTCCTCTTGTTGAAAAATAGTAGAGACAAAAAAGCAGTACCTTATGGCAAACACATGGACAAGAGGCCATGTCTGTATAGTGCCTAAGTGTAGCAATATTATTTACCTCAGGTTTAGGGCATAGTGTGCAGCTGACATAGGCCAGCCAAGTGTCACCATTTATGTACCTGATTTGATTGGCGTAAGCCAATCAGATAGTTCACTCCGTCCGTTCAGCTGCATATGTTGCAGCTGATTGCGGAGGTCAGAGCGTCTCTCTGATGAGGGGGCGCATGGCGTAGCCACGGCCAGAAGGGCGTGATGACATCATGCGTCACCGGCGGGGGCAACGCTCACTGCTCGTCATGGAAACAATGGCGGGACGTAAATGAGCTCTTCCTGGCACAATGGGACTAGGGCACAGACAGGAAATATGTTATGTGCCTGCCCTGCATCAGTGGAGCTTACCCGCCGGGTGTCTACAATCAGCACAGCCTAAAAGCGGGGCTAAAGAGCCACGTAGTGGAAAGAAAATACGTGGCAGTCAGCAGGTTTAGAGTGAGTAAAAAACCACAGAAAGATAAATACAGTAAAAACAAACATGATAATAAGCGTCACAAGTTCTAAATAGGGGTGACCGAGGGAGACAAAAGATTACTAGCAAACATTGTCATGGTCGATAGAAGGAGAGTTTCTCTGCAAATATATATAGAAAATTATATACACATAGGTTGTAACAGTATATTAGTATAACCAGACAGAAAGATGTCGGAGAGCATTCCTAGAATCTCTTTTTTTAACACTACATATCTGGTTGTATTTATAAAACAAAAAAGATATTACTGTATTGGACCCTGTACAAAAGAGAAGAAAGGGGAGAGAGAAGTCTCGAGATATACATTTGGATATCTGATTTAGAGCCACAACTTTCAAAGATTCAATCCACAGACCCCAGAGGTAAATCCTGGAAGAAATGATCGAAAGTTGAACGCCTCATTAAGTCCAGGTAGCGAGGGGGCCTGTAAGTTAAATACCCACCTTATTCACATTGGAGGAGACGCTTGTTGAAGTTGCCTCCTCTTGAATGAAAGTGGATACAGTCAAGTCCCAGGAAAAAAATTCTGGGGATTGAATCTGGATGTACCAAAGCCATATGTCGGCCAATATGTACCTCAGGGTCCCATTTCCGGATTGTAGATATGTGTTGGTATATTCCCGACGTAGTAGCAACCGCATTTGCATGTGAGTATGTATACTACGCCGGAAGTCTTACAGTTGATATAGTGCTTGGGACAAAAGTGGTGTCCATTTGGCAGATCTATGTCTTTACGCCTGTCCATGTATTGGCAGTATGGACACCCTCCACACAAGAAAGTTCCCCAGTGTTTTACATGGTTTCCCTCTATGGGATTTGTATTAACTTGTGACTACCTTGTCACCCACAGAGGGAGCTCTCCTATATGTAATAGTAGGTGTATCTGATACAAATGGAGACAATGAAGATTCCATGGTGAGTAAATGCCAATACTTGTTCAAAATTCGTTTCAATTGCTTATGCTGTGTTGTATATGTAGCGATAATCATGGTTGTATCATCAGTGGAAGGTTGTTTTTGTATATTAAGTAAATCACGGCATGACTGCTTTATACTTTTTCTGTATGCCTTTTTAAGGCTAGAGATAGAATACCCTCTTTCGAGGAGTCTTTCTCTTAGCTTATCGGCCTCGTCTTTGAAGGTGGTGTCCTCTGAACAGTTTCTACATACCCTAAGGTACTGAATAGGGTATAGATAATAGCAGGGGTTTAGGATGGAAGCTAGTCGCATGTAATAGCGAGTTACCTGCTGTGGACTTACAATAAAGCTGACTTGAAAGGCTGCAGTCAGATTGTTTTTTGACAAGTACATCCAGAAACGTAATTTCTGTTGTACTATATGACATCGTAAAACTAAGATTGAATTTTTTTCCTTGTTGATAGCGTCTAGGAACTCTTGTAGGAGCTCAGCTGAGCCGTCCCATATAAGAAACACATCATCTATATATCGTCGCCACGTAAGTACATGGCATATATATATAGATAGCAGATCATTGGTAAGCAGGGAGTGTTCCCACTCCCCCAGGTACAGATTGGCGTACGATGGGGCACAACATGTCCCCATCGCAACGCCCTGTACCTGGGGGTAGTGGGAACCATTGAAGCAAAAAACATTGTGATGCAGTATGAATTCTAAACAATCTGTACCTCCTGGTACTTTTTTAGATCAAATGAGAGGCCACATACAGACCCATCAAAAGAAATTTCAAGCACACCCTTCCAAAACCCACAAAACCAACAAGCAAAAACCACGCTAAATGTGGTCAATTTATCTTCACGTTTACTTAACTCAAAAGAGATGGATGTCAACATGGCAACGATATATATATGATGTGCTACTATGTCGGGAAGATGATCAGCGAGCTCTGGAAGAGAATATACCAGCACATATCTACAATCCCGGAAATGTGACCCTGAGGTACCTATTGGCCGACATATGGCTTTGGTACATCCAGATTCAATCCCCAGAATTTTTTTCCTGGGACTTGCTTGTGAGTTCCCGCTTCCTGCTTTGACCGGCGTGATGGCGCCACAGTCGCTAGGCCCAACTCTAAGCCATCAAGGGTTGGTTGACCCTAAGGGTTGGGCATAGCGACTGTCAGTAAGTGACGCCATCACGCCAGTCGAAGCAGGAAGCAGGAACTCATGAGCATTGTGTACAGAGAGCGAGGTAGGAGATGCCGCCTGGTAACTGCTCCCATTCGGACGTGTATGGATGTCTAATTGCCTATTTTATTAGTTCACACTGTAAGTGCATTTCTTAAAAGGGGGGCATGATTTCTTTGATTAAAGTTTTTAAACGGAATTATGCTATGGATTTTATTTCTTTTGCCTGGGTATGAGAGCATCAGCGTGAAATCCAATCCCCGCACAGGAGAGTGCCAGTGAGGACATCGTTGTATAAAGAAATGTCAGTGGTGGTTGTTTGAGGCTTAATTTCCAGTGTAATCTGGTAAGAGTATTCATAGAAGGGGAGGCTTGTCCCCCCCGTTCTTCTCATGAGTGGAGGTGTTGGCAGTGGATCGCCGCGCATAGCAGACTGAGTGATATCTTTGGCCGGATTTGATCTATTCACTTCACATTGACTGTGGGACAATCACCTGTTTATTTCTAAAACACCTGCTGCTGACTGTTCTCTATTAATGATATAGGAGTACTATTGCTTTTGGTTTTAGCGCCGCTCTTTGTTTGATGTGTGTTGAACTATACAGACATGGCCTCTTGTCCATGTGTTTGCCACAAGTTACGTCTTTTTTATCTCTACTATTTTTCAACAGGAGGAGGTTAACTCAACCGTCCCCCTGTTATAATTGTCTCTAAAGTGGCAAGATTTGATCGCTGCTGTGAAATCAGGCGTCCCTTGTGAATGCGTCTGAGTAAGCAGCCTATGGACACACGGACAACCTCTATGTCGTGTGTGTGTGGACTCATGCAGCCAGCATGTACCTTTCCTTTCTGTTTTTATCCTCCCATCCCCCAATGAGTCAAAAATATGTAAGTACCTTCTATATTATTACTCTATAATATGGTATAATAGGCTCCAAATATGTTTATATTGTTATATATACATAGATTTGTGTTCACAGATAAGACAATAATATACCCAAGAATAAATTTCCCCTGAAGAAGGAAAAACACATTCCAATGCGATTTTCTGAAACATGTCAGGATAAATGCTGTAAATTTCAAATCGAGCTCTACTCAATCTGAATACCACTTTGGATTACTAGCTTTGGGTGATATATATTGTAAATTTTATGATGTTTATTCATTGGTGTACTCTTTGTACTGTATAAGTGAATTATGTTTAGTTTAAACTTTTCTACTTTTGTATATTAATAAAGTTGGCACCTTTGTGCCTTTTTTACACATACTTACTTTCCATTTACTTTTTCCTGCCCTTTAAAGCCCAAGGGGATGTCTCTCTAGTGCATTTTTGAATGCTTTGTATAGTAATATAACAATAGGATTTAAAGTCTAAATCCAGCCAAATATTTTATTTTGGTTTTTTTTTTTTTTTAATTTTTAACTAGTGTACTTAAAAATTAAAAGAACATAAAAATAATATTTCCAGTAGTCAATCCAGCTAAGTACAAATCTCTTCAAACAGTTGCACTTTAGCAATCAGGACTCTAACATAACATCAGGAAGGCAGGCTCACCTGAACTATTTAACCATCTAGTGGTAGGTCAAAACTTGTTTTGTGGATGAACCTCCTAGCACTTAGCTCACAAGTTGTTATCAGCTCCACGCAACCATTCAGCCAGATTCCCTCACCCATGGCCACCTTGGAGTCCTTTCAACTTTATATTGCAAGGGGAATAAAGGAAAGAAGAAAAATTATTCTAGTGCATTCAACTTATTAAAACTAAAAATCTTACTAGCAATGTCAACATAACCATGAAAAGAAACAAATGTCCTGCGCTTGAGAAAAGTATGTGGCATAGGATAGTCTGAAATCTTCAGCTAATCCAATTTAAGCACAAGCCATGCTGCCCCCCACAACAGGCTAATGGAACCCAGAAGAAATGTATTTTATTTGGATTTTATGTGATAGACCAACACAAAGTGGCATATAATTTAGTTAGGGGTATCAGAGTAAAGGGGGCTGAATACAAATGCACGCCACACATTTCAGATATTTATTTTTAAAACATTTTGAAAACCATTTATCATTTTCCTTCAAGTTCACAATAATGTGCCCCTTTGTGTTGGTCTATCACATAAAATCCCAATAAAATACATGTACATTTTCCACATGGCAAAATGTGGAAAATTTCAAGGGGTATAAATACTTTTTCGAGGCACTGTAAATGACAACACCAATAGGGCATAATAAAGTCCAGAAGGTACTTGAACCAGCCTGGTCCACTAGACAAGTCCCAAAAATGAGATGAATTTCCAAAAAAGCTAACGTGTTTCGAGGGGAATCACCTCTTCTTCAGAGTTGGTTTTTGAACATGCATAGCTGAGCAAAGGTAATGCACCAGGCTGGTGCACCCTCTGTTCCTTAACGTTTCAGTCAACATGACCATGTCTGACCAATTTTATCATTTAGAGATCTCTGGACAAGATTTATCATCTTCTCAATTTATCATCTGGACAAGATTTCAGAGTTAGATCTGGTAGCATCTCCTTACTGTTTTAAGCTGGAAAACATTTACCTAGAAGCTTGGGCCAAGCCCTGGGTGCGGATGCTGTCCAGTTCAATCCATATACATTTTTTTGGGGGTCTGTTGCTAAAGACGGCAGCAATCTTTGCAGTAATTTCCTATTGGCCAAACTGGCCTTGGTTCTTGCCTTTTTTATAGGGGTATCGGATTGAAGTCCTTTCTCTCAGGTGAGATCTTCTGTCATAGAGAGCAATATTCCACTCTTGTTCATCTCTTCCAGTTTCTCATACTGGCAGGAAGAGACTAATCAGGCTTGGCTGTTTTTCTAAGTTAATATCTATAAATCCTACAAAAGGATTTGAATAGAGCTTGTTTAGTTTGGACTGCTTTGTTTTCTTTGCTTCAGTCCTCTGGTCAGGTGCTTTCCTGACTTCAACTGATCCTAAAGCTCTCTTAGAGGGAAGATCTCTGCAGTCCCTGTCATATCCAATGTCTCATGGGTAGACTATCCCTTACTCATCCAATACTTTGATGGGGGGGTTGCATCTGAGACTCGAAGGAGAGCCAAGACTCTCTAGGTGGGGTTTATAACTTGCTCTGGCCTTCCTTGCCGGCTCCAGATGAGATCTCTTTGCAGTCCAGCTTGGGTCAAGACTGAACTATGAAGACATGCACTCTAAGGGCTATCTCTTCAGCCAGGAAGTTTGCCAAGATCAAAGCTTTAGGCTAGGAAGGATCCTTTGGTGACTTACAGCTCCAGGTGGGATCCCCCGAGTTCAGTTGGAGTAAGGATTGAGCCATGATGTTAATCTCTCTAGGGCTACATCCTCAGCAGGAAGCTTGGCCAGAATCAGGGCCTTTAGACCCTTTTCACACTGGAGGCTTTTTTCAGGCGCTACATCGTTAAAAATAGCGCCTGCATAGCGCCTGAAAAAAGCCTCAGCAGCAAACCCAGTGTGAAAGCCCGAGTGCTTTCACACTGGGGCGCTGCGCTGGCAGGGCGTCACAAAAAGTCCTGTCAGCAGCTTCTTTGCAGTGGTGTAGGAGCGGTGAATACATCGCTCCTCCACCGCTCCTCCACCGCTCCTGCCCATTGAAATCAATGGGGCAGTGCTGCCATACCACCGGCAAGTGCCGCTGTATCGGCGTTTTGCAGGCGGATTAAACCCTTTTTCGCCCACTAGTGGGGGTTTAAACCGCCCTGCTAGCAGCCGAATAGCGCCGCTAAAATGACGATAAAGCGCGCTAAAAATAGCACCGCTTTATCGCAGACGCCCGGGCACTGTGAGTGTGAAAGCACTCTTAAGGCCCCATGACAGCTTGCTGCCCCAGATGGAATCTCTTTCAGTCCAGTTTTGAGTATAGTCTCAGTCATAAAGTCAGCCTTTCTATGGGTTCTTCTGCCTTAGTCTGGGAATTGTGGTGAGATGGATCCTTATGGCTTATTGCCCAGTATGGGTAGTGTTTATATCCATACTGGGTGGCAATCTGAGGTGGCTTTGGCATTCTATGATTACAAAAGATTTGTTCCTCCCATATGCAGGACCACCAAGGATAAATGGTTCCATGCCATGGATATTGGGATACTTTGAGCATGTTCTCAAGATACAACTCTTCTCAGAGTTTTAGGACATATTTGTCACTCTCTCTAGCATGGGGGTCAGCAACCTGTAGATCAGGATCTACCAGTAGATCGCGGACAGGTGACTGGTAGATCGCGGTCTGGGTTTGCTGATCAGCCATTGCAGAGCATCAAACAGAGTGCAATGCAGAGGGACTACTTGTAAAGTTGAAGCTGTAATAGGGAACAAGAGTCGCATAAGCTGATGCCTCCTCTGTATTGCTGGCTCCTGTCCCATGCAGAGTGATACCAACTATACTCCACCTCTTATCCTGGCTAGCTGTCTCCAGAGTGGTGCCAGCAGCAGGAAAGAAGACATATTCTTCAGGTCAGTGTGAAGCAATACACTGGACATAATAGTATAGGGCTCCTTTCACACTGATAGGCTGCGGTTTACCCACACCGTGAGTCCAGTGCAGTGTACCTGCATCTTTCTTGCAGGTTTGCTGCGCTTGGCCATAGACTTCTATTCTATCCTGCTGTTTTACCACCCCCCAACTTTTCATGTGAACAAGCCCTAGGTGTGCCGCTGTCAAATACAACTAAGGGCTCATTCACAAGTGCAGCAGGCACTGCTGCTCCTCTGAAAAGCGATACGAATGTGTGTTTACAGGTGTTGAGGAGGCGATTTGTTGCCTCCTCACCACCTGATCTAAACCCATGATTGGCATGCAATGCATGCGATTGCGACACGGTAGTATGGCAATTAGAGTTTTAAATCAGGTGTGAGGAGGCAACACTTGGCGACACTGAACCTGGTGATCTTTGACTTCTCCCATAATGTTCAGGTAGATCCCCACCTCTTCTAAGGTTGCCTACCCCTGCTCTAGGAGAACCAGCGGGACAGAGATGTCATCCAGAATGTTCGCTAGATGGGTCATTCCAGCTAGCCGTTAGGCTTATAAAGCTTAGGGCTTGGGTCCTACGGAAGCAGTCACCACACACTCATCCAGGAGTGTGTAGACTTCATGGGCACCCTGTGAAAGGGCGCCAAGAGAAGTGGTAGGAGGATGACGTGTGTTCCATTAAAGCTGTTCTGGCTCATTGTGGGGTGTAGCTAACTTCCTTATGCTGTTAATATTTATCCATAGGGTTTCTGTTGGCTATGATTGAAAGCTTACTTTTCCGACATCCCACCCTTGTTTTTGAGCTAGTTAGTTGCCAAACATATGCTGCCATGGACGTCTGTCAGGAAAACGAAAAATTTAATATCAAATACTTACCTTAATTTTCCTTTCCTGATGGACTTCATGACAGCAGGAGTTCCCGCCCAGAGTCATGAGTAGGCTAGTTACGGAACGCGGCCTCTGGCTCAGCCTGAAAATTTATGGGAGTGGGATTCTATGGGGTAGGAGTGAGGGCGGGGCTACCCAAACATATGTTGCCATGGAGTCCATCAGGAAAGGAAAATTACGGTAAGTATTTGATCGTAAATTTTCAGTTTTTTCTTTTGGTGGTATTTGATCGCCTCCGCGGTTTTTATTTTTTGCGCTATAAACAAAAAAATGATCGACAATTTTGAAAAAAAACACAATATTTTTTACTTTCTGCTATGAAACGCATCCAATAAAAAAAAAATTTAAAAATCGAATTTTTTCATAAATTTAGATCAATATGTATTCTGCTACATATTTTTGGTAAAAAAAATTCCCAGTAAGCGTATATTGAAAGGTTTGCACAAAAGTTGTAGCATCTACAAATGAACCACTTCAGCCCCGGAAGATTTGGCTGCTCAACGACCAGGCCATTTTTTGCGATACGGCACTGCGTCACTTTAACTGACAATTCGCGCCGTCGTGCGACATTATACCCAAACAAAATTGACTTCCTTTTTTTCCCACAAATAGCGCTTTCTTTTGGTGGTATTTGCTCATCTCTGCGTCTTTTATTTTTTTGCGCTATAAACAAAAAAAGAGTGACAATTTTGAAAAAAAACAACACAATATTTTGTACTTTTTTGCTATAATAAATAAATATCCCCAATTTTTTTTTTAAAAAAAGCTAATTTTTTCCTCAGTTTAGGTCGATATGTATTCTTCTACATATTTTTTGGTAATAAAAATTGCAATAAGTGTATATTGATTGGTTTGCGCAAAAGTTATAGCGTCTACAAAATAGGGGGAAAATATATGGCTTTTTTATTATTTTAATTTTTTTACTAGTAATGGCGATGATCAGTGATTTTTTTATCGGGGCTGCAACATTATCATCGGACACTTTTGACTTTTTGGGGCCATTGGCATTCATACAGCGATCGGTGCCATAAAAATGCACTGATTACTGTGGAAATGTCACTGGGAGGGAAGGGGTTAACACTAGGGAGCGATCAAGGGGTTAACTGTGTTCCCTAGGGAGTGATTCTAACTGTGCGGGGAGGGGACTGACTGGGTGAGGAGACAGATCGTTGTTCATACTTAGTATGAACAACAGATCGCTCTCCTCACCCCGACAGCACGGAGATCTGTCTATTTACATTGACAGATCTCCGTTCTACCTCTGTGTGGAGCGATCGTGAGTGCCCGGCGGTCACAATACAGTTACGTCGGTTCGCTCAGGGGAGCCAACCTGCCGCAGTACAACTGCAGTAGCTGGTCAGGAAGGGGTTATGGGATATTTTTATGGATTTTGATTTTTTTTTTTACTAGTAATGGCGGCAATCAGCGACTTATAGCGGGACTGCGGACAAATTGGCATGCATGCGCGCCCCAGACTAGGAAATGCTGGATCATGTACTAGGAGAGTTGCCTTGCCGCTATATACAGCAAGCGGTTAAAGTAATGGTCAACGTATACAGAAGTAAAAAACGCTGGAATTGCTGCACTCCTTAAAAATCCTTATTGGAGTCAAAACTGCTACAGCAACTTATGACTGCTTCTAAACAGACTATAGCAAGAGCCTGGAAGACCACGACACTATGTATACCTAAGACCAAGAGCAGAATGACCCAAGCTATGATACATAGTAAAATAAAGGCTACAATACTTGACAGGACCACTTTATGCCTACTGGCTTTGGTTCCTCTCTCCTTGAGCCCTAATGTTTGCGATTTAATAAACTTTGCATACATGCCTGGAGCCTGGCCTGAGCATTTGACCTTCCTCCTCTTTCTCCTTGCTCTTCATTGCGCTGTGAATGGTCGGGCAATCTTCTAGGACCTTTGACGTGTCCCAGAAGATTGCAGGGAGGGAGGGGGGAGAGGGGAGAGGTGAACTTCCTTCTGGCGCTATGGAGCCAGGGGAGGAAGTGGGAGCTTGATGCCCATAAACATGGGTATCCGTCCCCCCCCCCCCCAAATAATGACATGCCAAATGTGGCATGTCAGGGGATAATCATCACTTAAAGCGGAAGTTCCATTTGTGGGTGGTACTCCGCTTTAAGGGGCTTTCCCCTCTGTCTATTTTGTGCCTCATAGGTTGATTTATCTCATGACATTATGTTTCCAGCTCAATGAACTTATACAACATGTGTTCTACGAGGGATGGCCCTCCGTTATCATTTTACCAAGTAATATTTGTGCTTTTGCACCACAGCACTGTATTATTCATTTTTGTTTAAATCTTTGTTTTTTGTTTGTTTGTGCTGTTGCTTGCACACATTGAGAACCTTCTGTTGTTAACAGTACTTTAAATGCCATATTACACATTGCGATCTCCTCAAAATAAAGATGATTGAACCAGAAAATCTTTATTGGAGCAACAGTGTCTGTGTTGTTTTTATGGAATAGAATAAAGATTTTCAAGGAGTGCAGCGATTTCAGATTTCTTCACTTGTGTATGTCTGCAGACGGGCTGTGCGAGCACCGTTGAACCACACTCGCAAGGTACAAGCTAATACTTAACCTAGAGCGGCTTTTTGAACTGTAATAATCACAGTAGTTAAATATCTCCCATTCGGGTCTTCAGTTCCCACACTCCATTGCAACAGTATACAAATCTTCGGAGCTCCTTCAGCTTGCTGTTCCCCCTGCTGGTGGGAGGCAGGTAGTGTTACCAGATGCCGCATGTTAGCTCAGTTCAGTGAGAGTTAAAGTGATTGTAAAGTCTCGTTTAAATAAAACAAAAATAAACAACATGTTATACTTACCGGCTCTATAGCAGTGGATTTGCACAGAGCAGCCCAGATCTTCCTCCTCTCAGGTCCCTCTTCGGCGCTCCTAGGCCCCTCCCTCCTGTTGAGTGCTTCCACAGCAAGCAGCTTGCTATGGGGGCACCCGAGCCGAGCTGCAGCTCCTTGTGTCCATTCAGACATGGAGCTGTCCTTTTGGCCCCACCCCTCTCTCTCCCGATTGGCTAACTGACTTTGACAGCCACGGGAGCCAATGGCGATGCTGTTGTGCCCCAGCCAATCAGGAGGGAGAGTCTTGAACGGCCGAGGGACTCATGGACATTGCTGAACAGAGAGGGGGCTCAGATAAGAGGGGGCGGGGGGGCTGGGGAGGCTGCTACACACAGAAGGCTTTTTACCTTAATGCATAGAATGCATTAATATAAAAAACCTTCTGCCTTTACAACTCATTTAACTACTTGCCAACCAGCTGCCGCAGATACACTGCGGCAGGGCGGCTCTATTGCATGTATCGATGTACCGGTACGGCCCTTTATTCAATAGCTAGAGCAGGTGCACAAGCACGCACTTGCGGTGTGCCGCCGGAGCCAATGCACGTGGCCGGCGGCCGTGATGTCCACCGGCCACCCGCAATCACTCCACAGAGAGCCGGAATGGGGATCTGCCAGTGTAAACAAAGTAGATCCCTGTTTTGACAGAGGAGTAGAGAGAGATCGTCTATTCCTAGTGATCAGGAACATCGATCTCTCTCTACTCCCAGTCAGTCCACTCCCCCACATTTAGAAACACTTCTCTAGGACACACTTAACCCCTTGATCGCCCCTAGTGTTAACCCCTTCCCTGCCAGTGTCATTTATACAGTAATCAGTGGCTATTTTTAGCTCTGATCACTATAATAATGTCACTGGTCCCAAAAAAGTGTCTGATCTGTCCGCCACAATGTTTCAGTCCCACAAAAAATCGCCGATCACTGCCATTACTAGTAAAAAAAATTCAAAATAATAATAAAAATGCCATAGATCTATCCCCTACTTTGTAGACGCTATAACTTTTGCGCAAATCAATCAGTATACACTTATTGGTTTTTTTTATTGAAAATATGTAGCAGAATACATATTTGCCTAAATTGATAAATACATTTGTTGTTTTTTTTATATTTTTTTGTGTTATAGCAAAAAGTAAAAACAATTGTTTTTTTTTTCAAAATTGTTGGTCTTTTTTTGTTTATAGGGCAAAAATAAAAACCGCAGAGGTGATCAAATACCACCAAAAGAAAGCTCTATTTGCAGGAAAAAAAGGGCATCAATTTTTATTTGTGTAGAGCGTCGCACACCCGCACAATTGTGGGTTAAAATAACGCAGTGCTGTATCACAAAAAATGGCATGGTCATTAAGGGGGTAAATTCTTCCGGGGCTGAAGTGGTTAAAGAAAGCAGCTGCGGCACAGTGTGCTAACTTGCTCTCTATCTAGCCAAGCACCTGGCTACAGAATGAATTATGTTTTTCTCATTTTGCAGCCCTAAGAGCTCTCGAGAGACTCTTTCCGGAGCTGTTAGGGCTGCAGATGAAACCACTTTCATTCAATATTATTAGCAAGCACTGTCAGCATGAGCCATGACAGCTGGGGAGGAAATGGACAGCTAAAAAATTACCCCCAGAAGAGTTAGTTTCCTATTCATTGTCCAGAGCAATTAATTAACAAAATATAACACCTGTATCCATCATGCTCATAGGTGTGCACAGGGGGTGTGCCAGGTGTGCCTGGGCACACCCTAACCACTATGTGCGGTGCCGATTCCCCCTACAGCCCAGGCCCTTCATTCTTGTTGGCCACCCGCCCTGCAGTGCTGCTGGCTTCCCTGCTCTCCTCTAGGCTGCTGCAGGGGATGTTTCAGGATGGAAACATGTGTTCATTTTTCTAAATGAACACAGTGAATACACTTGCTCACTGTGTCCATTCATAACTGAAGCATAGTAAACGGTGTGTACTATGTTCCAGTTTGTGAATCAACAGGAAGCCACTCAGCACAGTGCACTTCCCATTCATTTACTGGCCCATGCAGCTCAGGCTGCAGAGAAAGGCGTGTGTGTTTGAGCTTTGGGGTGCATACCCTAATGCAAAAGGCTGCGCACACCTATGATCATGCTTCATGTTTTAATAATGTAGCAAGGTCTCCGGCCTCCTTCAGTCTTATGAGTGTTATGGAAATGATTAAGAGCTCCAATCGAGCCCAAGGTTATCTGCTGCTGTCTCTAATTGGAAAGTGTGGATATGCATGCATATAAAAGTAAACACTCTGAGACACGCTCAGCACCGTTACTTCTTACACTTCTGATTTATTCAAGGCGGTGCTAATGTTTTATACACAAAAATACGTCATTGCTATGTTAGTCTAATAGGTACATCTCATTGGTTAAGATAGAAAAGAAGATGGAGAATCTTCATAACGAGGTTTGGCTGTCCTTGGTTTTATCTTCAGTTCCGCGTTCTTCTGATGTGTGGGATGTAGGGGGTAACCGCCATTTTGAGAAAAATATAGGAACAGAGCAAATCTGTATACTTATATAATGAGTAAGGAGAAAAATATGTATGCACATAAGAAAATAGACATTTTCAGATTATTATTATTATTATTTACATCACATTCCTTCACAATCCCCCCTAAAATGACTATTTTCTCTTTTCTGTCCCTAATACTAAAGGTCCCACTTTGGCCTGGCCCTTCTCCTCAGCAACTCTTTTAGGCTGTATATAGAATTGGGCAGCAACTGTTCACTTCCCTCCTCGATACAGCTGGAGAGGTGCAGTCAGGCGCTATCTATCCCTAAAACCCTATAGGATTGTGAGGTTATGGACAAGGAGTGACTGTAGGGGAGTGAAGGGTTTGTCAAGTTCCATCATAAGGAGGTCCTCTTCTTCTTGGTGGAGAAATGTAGGTGTGCTATTGTCTACAGCCTTGCTCATGAACTTTTTACGAAAGGTAGAATACAGCATACAATCAGGGTTAAAAAAAACAGGATTATTAATACCCTTACCCGTATCTGGACGAGCACCTTCTGCCACCCACTCATCCAGCTAAAGTATTGATCCCATGGGTCTGTGATACCTGAGTTCTTCTTCAACTCCAATGACAGATCTTCTAATTTCTTTATAGCTAGAGTAACCTTACCATTTGGGCCAGTATTATCAGGAATGTATGTACAACAGGTTCTCGTTTTTTCCTATGATTTTACAAAACACCTCCTTTCCCAGCTAGCACCATGTCTAAGGCCATCCGGTCCTGGAATGTCATGTAGGAAGTGGGGGCTAACTGGTCAGCAATTGCCTGGAGGGCATCTTTAGTGTAATTTACAAATCTCTGTTGGTTATAATATGTGTAGTGCCAGGTCACCTAGAGGCTGGGTGACAGATGCACACCGTTGGGATCAGGAGTGCACCGCAAGGTAGTGGACCCTACGTCTGACTGCTGCGGATTGAACCCTGGGAGGTTCAGGAAGCAGGTCTACTGGATCACTGACACAGATCCCACTGGGAGCTAGAGCATAGATTCCCCAGGGCGCGGAGTCTAAGAGCCAGCAGGTGTTCACCAGAGCCTCTATTGGTGAGGATGGACTGCGCTGCAGTCTGGCTCCAGGTCACGGCCCCCAGGGTCTCACAGCTCACGCTCACGGTAGAGTACAGGAGAAGAGGAAGGAGGCAGCAGGCTGGAACAACAAGGAAAGTAAGGGACAAGCCAAGGTCGGTAACAGGAATCAGATGTAGGAAACACAGCAAGTACACACAGAGGCTAACACACAATGGTTGATCAGCACTGCTGGCTTGCAGTGCACAGGTTAATACAGGGTTCCCTGATAGGGCCTGGGGTGGAGCCATGCTTAGAGGAGAGGTTACAAAAGCAGTCAGGTGAGGGTCAGCTGGTCTCTAGAGATGAACACATGGAGACAGGTATGCTGATCGACAAACTCTATTGCATAACCATGACATGTAGTTAATCCAATCTAAATTCTTGCTGACAGTTGTTATGGGGATCAAAGACTCAAAACCAGCTTTTACCTGATCCCTGGCTTTAAACTCATCAGGGACCCCCCTTGTAACCCTTATGACATCTATGTATACATGAGGGTCAAAGCTTCCGGAGAGAGCTGCTCGCTTCCTCCTCTGACTGTGTGCTGGGTTAGTGTATGTATCAGGGGTATCTTTGGTTAGGATATGGGGGGGCATAATGACCTTTGCAAGGGCACATTCACTGGTCCAGATTCCCTCTATATCCAACTGAAAAAGGATATGCAGCACCCGAAAACACGCTCTCCTGCAGTAATAAGCGTGCATTCAGGTGTTCTTCCTGGCCAACTTGACTGAGGTGGCTGTGGTCAGCAAAACTTGGAATGGACCATCATATCTTGGGCTCAAGGATCTCCAGACAGTAGTTGGTGTGTTCCTGTATCTAATTCAGGATCTGGAATGGAAGAAAACACCTGGACATGCATTCAGGTTAATTCTCGTGATAATGTGGTTACATAATTAGTCAACACATCAGACTGCAACTGTAACTGTTGTGGAAAGTAACAACCAAGTCTGGGAGCTGAACCAAACAAAATTTCATAAGGGGATAGGGCATGTTTCCCCCGGGGGTGTGTCTGACACTGAAAAGGGCAATGGGCTAACTGTCTGGCCAACTCATGTCAGTCTCTTGGGCCATCTTTAACATCCTGTTTTTAGTGTCCCATTCATCCTTTCTACCTTCCCGCTACTTTGAGGGTGGTATGGGATGTGTAGTACCAACTGAACCCCCAGTGCTGCCCAAATCTCTTTTGTAAGGGTTGCTGTTAAGGCTGGTCCCTGATCTCTCAATATCACCTCTGGGACCCTAAATCTACATACTATCTCGCTCAGTAGTTTCTTAGCTGTGGTCCTGGCAGTCGTGACCACTTCCACTAGGACGTTTTCGAATCTGCCACTTCTTGGCACTTGAGAATGATAAATTTGCATCCTCTGGAATGGGGTATAGGGCTTTTTCCAGGTGCTTCTTCTGTGCTTCTTCTGTGCATCCTGGGTTACATTTGGTGCAGATAATGCATGATCTGCAGAAGTTGTCGGTCAGTGGAGTAACTCTTGGTGCAACACTTGTTGATAAGAGAGTTCATAAAAGTCTTTGTCAAGTGGGCAGCTCCATGTGCCCATTGCACCACGGCTGGGTACATACTCCTGGGTAGACAAGGCTTCTTGTTGCACTCGAATAGTCCATTCCTGAGAGTTGCTCCTCTCCGTTTCCAGCTTTCCTTCTTATCCGGACTTGTTTCCTGTGGTTCTTTTAGATAAACTCTGTCCACTGGGAAAGTCTGTAAGGTAAGCACGGGGTGGTCTTCTTCTACCACCCTGCTGTCCACTTCCCGTGGACCACCAGCTGTCTGTTTGGCAGCTGAATTGGCTAGATGATTGCCTCAAGCTTCCTTTGAGTTCAGTTTGTCGTGTGCTTTTACTCATAATAGTAACTTGGGTTGGGAGAAGCAAGGCATCAATCAAGTTTTTACAGGTGTTCCTGCAGCCGTCAGGAATCCTCTGTCCTAGATAACACCATAATGATGGGCAATGCTGAAAGCATATCTTGAGTCCATATGAATGTTGGCTCTTTTTCCCTCTTCCCATTTACATGCTGTAGTAAGTGCTTACAGCTCTGCCTCCTGTGCAGACATCACCGGTGGTAAGGCTTCAGCTTGTAGAACAGTGTTTTCAGTGGTGACCGCGTGTCCTGTGTTTTTTTTTTTTTTATGGGGTGACAAGTCAAGACTCTACTCCTCCTCCTCCGTTCCACCCTCGAGAAGTGGAAGAAGGGTGGTAGGGTTCAGTGTTTGACAACTAAATAGAGTAATGCTGTCCAGTAGGAGGGAACACAGGAGTCTCAAGTGTCTGGTAGTGGACAAGTGTTTCGGCTGGATCTTGGTTGAATATGGCAACAACGTCATGGGGAACAAGCAGAACGAGGCAGTGTCCGAGGACCAAGTTCAAAGTTTTGTCAAGCAAGGTTTGTGCAGCAAAGCCAGCTCGCAGACACAATAGGCCTCCTCTTGCTACCGCATCCAGCCGACAGGAATAATATCCTATGGGGCGTAGGCTGATGCCGTGTGATTGGGTGAGTACACCTGCAGCATGTCCCAGACGTTCGGATACAAAGAGCTTGAGCATTTTGTCGTAGGCTGGGAGCTCTAGCGCCGGAGGTGGCGCACTTAAGGGCCTCAAACTTAGATATTTCTGCAGGAGACATCTGGAAGGGTCTGATTGCAGAGCATCAGTAGGAAGGCTTCTGGAATCCATGTGCCGCACTAGAAAATTAGTCCAAGGAAGGCATGAAGGGATTTCTGACCTTGTGGCAGTGGGATATCAGAGATTACTGGCACCCTGTCTTCAGTGGGGTGTCTTGTCCCATGGGACCAACAGTGTCCAAGGAAAATGACAGGTGTTGAGCACCACTGCAATTTGGGCTTTGAGACTTTGCACCCCTGGTTGGCAAGATAGCACAACAGGCTTTCTGAGGTGACTTCAACAGGGGGTAAGTCAGCTGCACAAAGGAGAAGGTCATCAACATGTTGGAAGAGAATCACTTCCGGGTGTTCCTCTTGTCATGGGTCAAGGATGATAGCCATAGCTTTTGCAAACTGGCTTGGAAAGTTCTGTACCCCTTGTGGCACAACTGTTTAGGTATGTTTCCGTTTCTTTCCGTGGACTGGAGCGGGGCACCCCATCCACTCCCACGCAGGAAACGTGTGTCTCTTTTCATAGTGGGAGAAACTCAGATCATCAAAGGCCTGTACGAGTCTAGCATGATACTTCTTCAGACTCCCCTTTATCTTGGGTAATATCTTGGATTGTGGTGGTCTGATCCGTCAACTTCTCCTTTGCCCAGTCGTGGAGTTGTGCACAAAACTCCACGCCTGAGGTGTAGGAAGTGGCACTTGTCAGGCTGGCATCATTGAAGGCTGTCTGCATAACTGGCCAAAAGACATGTCCTGCTTTGATTTGGCATAGGCTGATCAAGTCTCTCCAGGCAGAGTAAGTTTCTTGTATCTGCACTATCCTGTGGTAGAAGGGAATTGGCTGCTTCTCTGGGTCAGGCAGACTTGTCACTAAGGTCTCTGCTTGTGATGGAGTAAAAGTGACATACATCACTGGTGCCCCTTCTGGTAACCGAGACTGTTGTTGGGGCGGGGGGCTGGCAGAGGCACTGTTCTTTACGGTTGCCAGCATGTGTTTGAGATCCTCTCGGAACTGAGAGTCTGGAGCCGGATTGGGGGTTAAATCAGTGGGTGGCCTTGCTGCCTGCTGTTGGGCTTCCCACTCAGATGCTTCTTCATCATTAACATATCCGGCCTGGGAATGTGATGCTTCCATATTGGGGAAGACGGATGTGTGGTACGAACCATCCTGGTTTAAAACAGGGAGGGCTGGGTACAGGCTGTTTAAGCTTACTGGGTGTACCAAGATGGCCGCCGGCAGGAAGTGCACTGGGCTGGGTAGAAAGTGAAGGCATGGGTGCACTAAGATGGCCGCCGGGCTGAGTTGTCACAGTGGGTTGTGCTTGGGTGGTGAGAAAGTAGTGGTTGTTAGGCGGAGGGCAGTGCTGTCCCTCCCCTCCTTTTGTTTCAAATTCCAACATAGCGTGGTAATTTCACATACTGTATCATCAACTCTGTGATACACATACATAATACAATCGCCATCTTTCTTAACTTCCTTTATCCAATTTTCTTTATCACACAGGATTTTTCTCCCTGTTTCTTTAGCAACATAACTTTCGCCACTTCTTTCAACTTTGTTAACTATTTCAACATCTTATCTCCTCTTCACAATATCACATTCTTCACAATATCACATTCTTTTCTCTCTCTGTTTCTCGGCTAACGGCTTGAGAGGAGAATACGTACAACCAAGGGGTTAATATTCTTCTCAGTGTTCTTTATCAACAAATTCCTTGGGTGGGGGCACATAAGACTGCGCTCCTAGCTGCTACTGTCTGCTATAACCCTGTAATGTACGGTTAATCTCAGAACAAGAACAAACACATCAGGGGTAATAGGGAGCAACGTAGCAAACAGTAAACCACAAATACAATCACGACAGGACATTACACCTGCCACTCTTCGAACTGCAAAATTTCAGCAGGCTAAGATAACCACAAGGGCAGACCACCCTGCAAAAATTAACCCGTTTATAGACGTCTATTACAGCTCTACACCAAGAGGCCGACAGCTCGTCTTGGGGTGAGACTTCTGTAACACTTTCAGACTGCAAAGCCAGCAGCTGAGATAACCCTCAAAGGTTCAACAAACCCGTGAGTAACCCGTCCAATAAACGTCTGCTACAAGGGAAAAAATCTCATTCCAGAGGCCGACAGCTCATCTGGAGATGAGATCACACATTCACACATGTAGCACTTTTAGACTGCTGAGTTTCATAGCCCAAAGAATGGCAGACAGTGAACAAATACAGACAGCAGAAACCCATTGGCAGCTTCGTTAAAACAACCTCAGGCGAGGAAATACCTGCCTCTAAGACAGTCTCAGCATACCGACAGAATCCAGCGGTCAACCGAAAGATAAGAAAGTCGTACAGTGGTAAGAATATAAATCAACTTACCGGTACTGTTAGGGCTGCGCAAACCCCACTCTTATCAATCAACGCTTGAATCCTTATCGCGGTATGACTTCGACTGTAGCCTGAGGTCCCGGGTTTCGGCACCATCTGTTATGGAAATGATTAAGAGCTCCAATCGAGCCCAAGGTTATCTGCTGCTGTCTCTAATTGGAAAGTGTGGATATGCATGCATATAAAAGTAAACACTCTGAGACACGCTCAGCACCGTTACTTCTTACACTTCTGATTTATTCAAGGCGGTGCTAATGTTTTATACACAAAAATACGTCATTGCTATGTTAGTCTAATAGGTACATCTCATTGGTTAAGATAGAAAAGAAGATGGAGAATCTTCATAACGAGGTTTGGCTGTCCTTGGTTTTATCTTCAGTTCCGTGTTCTTCTGATGTGTGGGATGTAGGGGGTACCCGCCATTTTGAGAAAAATATAGGAACAGAGCAAATCTGTATACTTATATAATGAGTAAGGAGAAAAATATGTATGCACATAAGAAAATAGACATTTTCAGATTATTATTATTATCGCTAATAATATCGCTAAAAGCGATTACCCCATTACCTTCAGGTAAGGGGCCACTGCCCACCAATGCGTGCTGTGCTGCATGAAAAATTATCACTATTGTCACGTTTGGCACTTAATGGACCACTTACATATACATTCTGTGGACTTTGAATAGATGATTATTTTTAAGTGGAGCACTGTCATTTTTTATATTTTTATTTTGCTCTGCATGTATACTTTTTATCGCTCAGTTTAACTGAGACTGTCACTTTATGTTACGCACTATGAGCACTATTCACGTTGTATATATACACCTGGTTGTGTGTTGAGTTACACCAGATGTACATTAGTCTGGTCAGTGACCAGCAATTTTAGAGTTGGCTGTTATTTCTGTATTTCATTTATTTATAGTTGGGTATAAAATTTTGTTTGTGAGCACCAGTAACTTTTATATATATTTTGTCTGTTTACCTAATGACAGGTATATACTCATAATTTTCTCTAGAAATTATATTATCACGTTTGTTATCACAGAGCCACACCTAGGCAGTGATGTTTTAATTTAATACGTGCACATCATAAGAGACACCCACCATTACTGTGTTATCACACACAGAGTTATTCCTCACCTTATGTAAAGGATTAGCGCAGCACCATTTTTTCCACTTCTTACTGTAGCCAGGGGCAGGCTGTACCCTACCCGGTGTAGGCTGCTTTTCCTACTTTACATAGACTCTGGGTCTTTCCTTTCCTTCCCCCCCGTTTCACGTTAGCGCAGGAATACTCTCTATCCTTTTTAACAGTTCTTTTGGCTTCTCTACAACTTCTGCTTGTAGTTCTTCAGCCCA
Organism: Lithobates septentrionalis; assembly: GCA_037952835.1. Taxonomy (NCBI): domain Eukaryota; kingdom Metazoa; phylum Chordata; class Amphibia; order Anura; family Ranidae; genus Lithobates; species Lithobates septentrionalis. Next base: position 1,881,157 of record JBBDGP010001095.1, on the reverse strand, counting down.
CTAAGCTCCTTGTCTCTCACTAGACTCTTTAAATCACTGCAACTGATTCCCCTTGAGCTCCTCCAATCTTCACGTGGTATCTTTCTGAAGCGTCACCCCTGCCTTTCTGCTGGGTCCCTAGCTTGGCACTCACAGATACTTCTGAAGCTTCACCCCACTGGCCTGCTCGGTCCCTGGCTTGGCACACAAGGCTGCTCTGCAAGTGTCACCTCCGCTGGCTGGGTCCATGACTTGATCACCGCCTGAAGTTTCCCCATTCTCCACCGTGCCCGTTTGGCGAGAATACTGCTCCGGTACTTGCTTCAGTTACTCACTGTGGTCCCTGGTAATAAGGTGGATGGTCCCTTTGTGGCGACAGCTTCCCCTCTACCTCCATCCATGACAGGCTTTCCTGTCGGCAGAACCGTCACTTCTGGTTGGACTGCAAGCCGCAATCCCAACCCTGCGCTGCTCTCTTTCTGCCGGAGGGCCTATCCAGAAGCCTAACAGCCAGATGTCCCCAGGATAGGCCCGATCTCCGGCCTAGCAGCCCGGGGCAACACGACACACGTCCACCCAGACAGCCGTCCAGGTGGCACAGATCACCTGACTCCACCCAAATATATAGGCGCTCCCAGCAGGCCATGGGATTCAAAGAAACCCTTGCCCATTGGCTGAGATACCCACATAACCATAACTTGACCTTGTGTTGCTCTTCTCATATTTAGCACCACCAAGTACCCGGCCACCTAGTGGTAGTAGAGAGGTGCAACCAGGCCAAACCTAGGGAGGAATAAATACTCCTGGCAAGTAAAATTGTGAGGAGCATCCCTCCCTAAACTCCAGGGTGCTACATCCTCCCCCTGCCCAAAAAAACTACATATCGGAGTTTGCAGAAAAAACAATAATTTGAGCTCCGAAGCCTGAGAGCGAATGTCCTGGCAAAAACTGGGATAGGTGGGGAAACAGGGAAAGAACAAAGTAACAGTATATATGGCGTACCATATGAAATAAACATAGTATCAGACACATGAAAAATAGTAAGTCACGTATGACACTCAAATATCAAAAATAGTTATGTACAATGTTAAAGGCAAGCAAAGCAATAGTATTGCTTCCTAACTATCTAATATATACAATAATAACAAATATACAAAGGGTTAGTGTTGTCGTCAGGTTAGATCCCTGTCGCTCCTTAGCCAAGGAAGATGCACCGATACAGCAACACCTGAAAGAGAGAGATCAAAACAATGCAAATGCATCCTAACCTATAATAACGTAGTGCAATATGTACACAATGATTTAAACTGGTCCTCAGCCGAAGACAGCCAAGCAGTGTAAGTACACCCTAGAAAATAGTACATTATTTATTATTCTGAAAGCAGATCCCATTCTCAACGGAGAATGGCACCTCCTTCCAATAATGATCAAACTGACACTTAGCACATAATATGAATATATTTCACTCAGGTCAGCACTGCTCACGCCACCTGTTGACCAACTCTAGAAACAGTTCTGTCACATAAGTTAGTCCATTATTCACATAAATGGTGACATTATGTCCTTTATCACAACCTATTCTGACTAACTACACAACACACCCAGTGTCCATGACATGTCACAGTCCATCAATTTTACTCAGGTTGGACCATATTTCCCAGCAGTTCCCTCTCTTCTTTAAGGGTAACTCCAGGCACAAGAAGACATGACTGTGTTTCAAGCAACAAGTAGACATGTGCAATTTGTTTCGTTCCGAATTCGTTTTTTAACGAATTTCGACAAATTCGGTAATTCGGAAATATCCGAATCAACGAAAAACCCGTTTAACGAATTTTTCCGAATATTCCTAAATTCGAAAATTTGTAAATTCGTACATTCGCACATTCGTAAATTCGCATATTTGTACATTCATACATTCGTAAATTAGTAGATTCATAAATTAGTGAATTCGTAAATTCGTAAATCTGAAATAATAATTAACTAATAATAACTTAACTACTACTAACTATTAAATTATAGGTATTGCAATTTCCTTTCAAATTTGGCTGTTAGTGAATGTAACACATACAAATTTATCCGAAGTTACGAATTATCCGAAATAATGAATGCCGTATCCAAACGAATGGAACGTAATGAATTAATAATAATAAATAACAATAATAATAATAAAAACTTTGTATTATTATTATTTATTATTAATTTGTTCCGTTCTATTTGTTTAGATGCAGCATTCGTTATTTCGGATAATTCGTAACTTCGGATAGATTCGTATTTGTTATGTTCACGGCCAAATTTGAAAGGAAATTACAATACCAATAATTTAATAGTTAGTTTCTATTTCAGATTTTTGAATTTTCGGGTTTTTGGATTTTCAAATTTACAAATTTCCGAATTTTCTAATTTACAAATGTACGAATTTACGAATATACGAATTTTCTAATTTATGAATTTACCAATGTATGAATTTACGAATTTATGTATTTACGAATTTACGAATTGCGATCATAATGAATGACCCGAAAAATGAAAAAAAAAATAAAGGAATGAAACGATGTGTGGCAGTGCACATGTCTAGCAACAAGCAGCCAGGCTATGGTGCAAGGGACCGCACTTTGGGACACAGGTCCTCTTGTAAAGATATCCTGAGTCTGTCCACATGGCAGCTGAAGGCAAAGAAACTTTATTATTTGCAAACAACAATCTGCTGAAGGTCACAGATCACTCTTCAGGGTGGAACACCCCAACAAACTTCAGTTTTAGCCAACGTGGCTTAAGATAACACTATGCTGTCCAGGTTAATATTCTGGCCGTAGCTGCAGAATGGTATTTTTTAGTAACCTTAGGTGACAGTTTAGGAAAATCTAGATGAAGAGGATGTGTAGAAAGGTGCGCACGGCCTTATCCACCCACTGGACCTCTTTGTCAAAGATCTCGTCTTCCAGATGCGCTGGTATATATGGATACAGGTACCCATAATCTGCTGCTACTTTCAATAATATGATTCACTGTATTTTGGACAGCCTAGGCAGAGTTTTAGGATCCCCGTATCTGAGTAGGACCCGGGCGTCTGGTGCACGTTGAACTGAACACCCTACAACTTCATCTGGCTTAACCTTAGGTAAGGGCGCAATAGGGCGAGCTTTGGGGACCCATTTAACCCCGGATCCTCCTTGACAGACCTGGAGATAATGACTAGCAAGGCTGCATCAGCAGGCAGCTTGATTTCCACATTGGCAGTAACAGCAGAGAGAATCCCGCATTCTTGCACCTCACTCATTGGTTCCTCATCGCTGTTGCCCCACTTCCCGGTATAGGATAAAGTGTCCGAAAGCAACTCCGATAACCCGTCGGATGAGATATCCGAATCTGAAGGGGTGGAACACTTTTCAGACGGCAGATAGTTTTGCTTAGCATGCACCTTGACCGGCACAACTATTTAATTTCCTTGGTTGGCTACAGGCATCACTTCCCCCACGGGCGCACCACTCTCACTTCTCACTTGCTTACTCGGCCCCGGTACTTTTCTCTCAAGAGGCCTAGACATCAAAGCAAGCATCTGGGCCTGACCACAGCCTCTAGAAGCAACTGGTGCGCTGGGTCCTGGGATAGTCACCGATGCAGGATTAGCAGTTTCCGCATGACTCCAGCGACAGCAGGTGGACTCTGGGGATCACTCCCAGCCGGGACAGCAACATTCCTGTCCCAGTCAACCTGTAGTATCCAAGGAGGCTGGGTTGGGGCAATAACCTCGAACAACTGTTCCCCACAATGTCCACAGACTATCCAAGGCCTTAACTGCTTGGTCAGGCAAGAGCATCAATCACAAATCAGTCCTAGAGCCTCATAGCCTCCAGCGGTATATAGGGCAAACTTACCCCTTGTTGCATACCACACTCCGGTGTCAGTTAGGACTGGTTTCCCACCGGCACTGAAACAGCCGCCCGGAGCGTATTTTCTCCAATCCGCCATGTCACTCACAAACTGCGCCATCTTCCTCTCTAACCCACAATCAGGTGCACGTGGCAGCACTTCCTTATCCTCCTCTGCAGAGCGGGGGCTCCTCCCCCTGCCTACGGATTGGTGCAAAGGTTCTTTGAGGACTGTGTCACCCGCCTTCTTCTTGCTGTGGCACGTCAAAACTGTAATGGAGTCCATTTTGGAGTCTGTATTAACCCTCACAGCGCTGGTGGGAAGTGTCAAAAGACCAGGCTGATCCTTTCCCCTGAGGGATGAGACTTGTTGGTTCGTCCCCACATTGGTAGAGCACACGACAACACAGTCTATGAGAAGAGTAAATGTTACTTGCCACCTTCCCACAGAGCCAGGGGAAATCCCGATGGAGCTGAAGCTGGTTGCTATGGGCAAGGATAATGCTTTTGCCACATTGGGCGTTAGCTATCTCTGGCCTCCAGGCAGTCTGGGAGAAACCCAATCTATGGCCCTGTCCTCGCCTTACCCTCCTGGCTCACATCTCCCTCCTACACTGGCTCCTTCCAGGTGGGGTCAGCAGAACACATAGAGGCAGCCGGCATTTCAGAGACAGTTTCTGGTTCCTGCTGGTCAGTACTTAGTTACCAGGTCCCCGACCAGGCAGCAGGCCACGACAGACTCCTCTTCCCTTATGTCGCTGATGTTTGCAGGAGAGTCCCCAGGCTCAAACTCCACCCTGCCTTTCTGCGATGGTTCCAGGCCTTCCGAGACGTCCGCGGCTGCACGCGATACAGTCCTAACTGTAGATCCACATTGTCCGTTCCTGCAGACCAGGCAACCAGGTCAGCACTAGAGGGTGCTACACTAGGGTCGGTGGAAAATGATCTAAGGATGTGAGCAGGCATCTGCTCACAGTAGGTACCTACTGTACTTATTGGGGAGAAGTTTAGGACCCTCCCCTCCAAAAGTTCACCTTAACCATTTGATAACTTAACCACTACCCGGCCAAGGCTGTCAAATGATGTCCTGGACTGCAGCTGCAGGCATCATTCAGCTTTATTCTTTTCAGCCAGTGATTCCATGCACCGTAAGAACAATCATGGCGGCTGTTCAGCCGCTTGATTGTTTTTACAGGCGGCGGGAGGGGATGTGTGGTTTGAATGCTGTTTACATATGTGGGCGTGATGTCCGTATACATTCTCTATTTATAGTAAACTTCCGCCGCCGGCAGATTCCTTCTTCGGCTGCCTGAGAGCACGGCGAGCTGGTAGAAGCACCAGGGTGCGGTGGGAGGGGACGCCCCTCCTGCCGCACCTCGGTGCTTCTACAGGCTCACCCGTGCGATCGGCAGCCAAAGAAGGAATCCACCGGCAGCGGAAGTTTACTATAGAGATTAGACAATGTATACGTACATCACGCCCACATATGTAAACAGCATTCCAACCACACATGAGGTATCGCCACGAACGTTAGAGCAAGAGCAATGATTTTAGCCTTCTCTGTAACTCTAAACTGGTAACCTGTAAAAAAAATTAAAACGTCGCCTATGGAGATTTTTAAGTACCGAAGTTTGGCGCCATTCCATGAGTGTGCACAAATTTAAAGCAGTTGTAAAGGCAGAAGGTTTTTTATCTTAATGCATTGTATGCAATAAGATAAAAAAACCTTCTGTGTGTAGCAGTCTCCCCAGCACCCCCCTAATTGCCTACCTGAGCCCCTTCTCTCTCCAGCAATGTCCACAATCCCCTCAGCCATCCAGGAAACTCCTCCTGATTGGCTGAGACAGAGCAGCAGCAACATTGGCACCCGCGGCTGTCAATCAAAGGCAGTCAGTCAATCAGGGGAGAGAGGGGGTGGGGCCAGGTCAGGGCTCCATGTCTGAGGAGGGCAGGGTCACCAGGTGGCACTGCCCTCCGTTATATAAGAAATGTCAGAAGAACCCAAGCATCACACCGCGGAAGACTCCCACTGAGGCGGATCGTGCGGACGGAGCAGAGAAGATGCGGGATGAGAAGAGCGGAGGAAGAAGAAGATGGAGAAGATGAAGAAGAAGAAGATGGAGAAGAAGAAGAACACCAAAGGAAGACCAGAAGAAAGAAAATTAAAGAAGAAGAAATTAATAAAGGACTTGTCAAAAACCGTCTCTTGTGTTTTTTAACCTTTTTGACACTTTTTTGTGAAATGGTAGGGATACATTTGTACCCCATTACCAATTCACACAGGGGGGGGCTGGGATCTGGGGGTCCCCTTGTTAAAGGGGGCTTTCAGATTCCGATAAGCCCCCCGCCCGCAGACCCCCACAACCACCAACCAAGGGTTGTGGGGATGAGGCCCTTCTCCCCATCAACATGGGGACAAGGTGCTTTAGGGGGCTACCTCAAAGCACCCTCCCAATGTTAAGGGCATGTGGCCTGGTACGGTTCAGTAGGGGGGGCGCTCTCTTGTCCCCCCCTCTTTTCCTGTGGCCTGCCAGGTTGCGTGCTCAGATAAGGGTCTGGTATGGATTTTTGGGGGGAACCCACGCCATTTAAAAAAAAAAATGGCGCGGGGTTCCCCTTAAAACCCATACCAGACCAGAAGGATCTGGTATGGATTTTGAGGGGGACCCCCACACATTTTTTTTTGGTTCGGGGTTCCCCTGTGGGGAAATCCCATGCCGTTTTTATCAATGAACTTTTATGTGTATTGTCGGACCGACAATTCATTAATAGCCGCGAGTAGTTTTAAATGACTTTTTTTCCTTTGAAATGTCATTTTGCTGTCAGACTGTTCTAAACATGGGAAACATGCGCTCCTTTTCAGGCATACTATAGACACCCCCTAGGTACAAAATTTAAAGGAATATTACACTTTTATTGTTTCACTTTAAGCATTATTAAAATAACTGCTCCCGAAAAAACGGCCGTTTTTAAAACTTCTTTTTGCATTGATGCATGTCCCCTTGGGCAGGACCCAGGTCCCCAAACACTTTTTATGACAATACCATGCATATAAGCCTTTAAAATTAGCACTTTTGATTCCTCCCATAGACTTTTAAAGGGTGTTCTACGGCTTTCGAATTTGCCACAAACACCCCAAATTGTACGCTGTTCGGCGAACTGGCGAACAGCCAATATTCGAGTCGAACTCATGTTCGACCCGAACATAAAGCCCATCCCTAGTAGAGGCATACCCAAAAGGACTTGTAGCTGTAATTGCAGTGAAAGGTGGTTCTACAAAGTATTGACTCAGGGAGCTGAATATAAATGCACGTCACACTTTTCACATATTTATTTATAAAAAAAATTTGAAAACCATTTAACATTTTCCTTCCACTTCGCAATTATGTGCCACTTTGTGTTGGTCTATCACATAAAATCCCAATAAAATACATTTACGTTTTTGGTTGTAACATGACAAAATGTGGAAAATTTCAAAGGGTATGAATACTTTTTCAAGGCACTGTAATGACAATATTTGCAACATGGTGATAGGAGATATGAGCTAGAAAGTGTAGCATCCCTTTTTTATTATGTATCAATCTATTTTGGAGCACATACTGTATATTTGACCGTGTAGTTGGTTTTAAGAACATTCTGTGCTCTCTTAAAATAACATTTATTGTTTTAACTGATAGTCATGTAATTATGCAAAACTCTTTTCTGATATCTTAAAAATCCCACTAACTGTAGGCGTATGTACTTGGAAAGCAGGAAGCAGGCTAGATCCTGTATTTAATATATATCATATCTTTCATTGTCAGCAAGTCTGAAAGCTGAAGTTTAGTTTCTTGTTTTTGGGATCTAGGAACAAATACATTAGTCATGTGTAATCGTGTTCTTACACTCACCTGCAGGCTGCTGCTTCTGATAAAAATTTTCCATTAAGTGTCTTCTTTAGAACTATTGGATACTCTCTAAGTGGCTATCTTCTGGAGCTGTTAAAGTGGAGTTCCAGCTATTTTCGTGTTTTGTCAAAGTCAGCACCTACAAAAAGTGTAGCTGCTGACTTTTAATTAACACACACTCACCTGACAGCTTGCGGCTCCACAGCCGGGTGTGCACTGCGTATGCGCAAGTTTCTCTGTGCGTCCTGAATGGCCTGGGAATTTTCTGGGACCTGTGACATGTCCCAGACGATTGCAGGGAGGCAGGGGAAAAGTTGAACTTCCGCTCAAGCCGCCAAGTGGCCCGAGAGGAAGTGGGAGCGGGGTACCTGTCAAAACTAGGTACTCACTCCCCCCCCCCCCAAAAAAAAAGACCAAAAAAAAGACATGTCAAATGTGGCATGTCAGGGGTTCAGGAGTCCATAAAGCGGAAGTTCCACTTTTGGGTGGAACTTCACTTTAAAGGTTAAAAGCAGCCTCTGCAACTGAGAAAAGATGCACCACCCTCTGCCATTCACAAAACTCATATTACTGTTCTCCCACAATGCATCCTGTTCTGTGAATGAAAGAGGAGCACTTGAATGACAGGATCTCCACCGCCCTTTAACAGAACATGATGCATTGTGTGAGAGTAGCAATACAAACAATATAAATGGTGGAGGAAACAGAAGGGGGCAGGCAGCTGTTAACTCTGACAGCTTTGAAAGACGGCTGCTCAGAACGGGGCTGTAATATTGCATGGGCACCCCTGGGCACTGCCCAGGGGCCCAAGGCGCATGGGGGCCCCATGAAAATCTTGCATTACATCATACTTGCAAACTGTCCCGGATTTGATGGGACAGTCACGCTTTTTGCTGTCCCGGGATGGCAGTGTTCTGTGCAGCTTCCTGGAACCTGTACTGTGCCCTGATGATCCCAGTATTGTGCCCTACTGCCTTCCCCCCTGTACTGTGCCCTTTGTGTTGATTAGTCTTTCACTTATAGCATGTTTAATTGTCTAAAAATCGATTTTATTGAACGTATTAATAAATATATGTTTAATTCTATCAACTATTTATACTTTTTCTTGAAAGTAGGTGCGTAAATTGAGGCAGGCTGGTAAGGGCCCAACTGCATTACTTTTCCAAGGGGCCCATGAAGCTTTTAAGAAGGCCCTGTGCGCCGATCCATTCTTTTTGTTCCTCCCATGGCTCTTTCTGGTATCTTTGTGGGGTTGTGGGGTTCTTGACCGCCTCTGGACTATGAGGAGAATTGAGTGCGATCTGGGGAGGAGGAGAGGGAGATGATAAATGATTGTGTGTATGTTTGGAGTTGTTGTTTTTTTTTGTTTGTTTTTGTATAATGCCTGTAACATGATGTCATATCAATTGTAAAATATTAGGTTTTGTTAGCTATTCTATGTTAGTGTAATTTAATATATATATTATTGTTTTTGAATAGCCATAACGTTTTTTGAACTGTACTTATGTGTTCATTATACTATATGTGTAATGCACATATTGCATTGTTTTTAACGTTTTTAATTATTGTATGATAGCTTTTATGATATTTTGTGGATTATATTTTCTAGTTGAGGCACAATTTAAGTCCCATTATACTAGTCTTTCATATATGATTTAGTGAGAGAATGTGGTTTACAATATAATATAATTAGGGATGGTGCCATAACAGGAAGTGAAGGGCAGATCTACCCACTATTGTTTGAATAATTTTATCACTGACTGCTCAAGCCCTGAAGTAGGGGGAGGCGTTTTTCCCTATACTATGTTGGTTGTATCTGATGCTCTTAACCAAAATTTTTCAAAAAGTCCTTTAAGTGAGATGAAGTTTTGTACCAGGCACCCCTCTGTACACATTCAAGAATCTACTTGAGCTGTGTGGAAAGCTCACAAGACCTTCAGCAAAAATAATCTTTCTCGCATCTGCTTTGAAAAAGGTGTTAATGTGAAAACCCGAAGCTATTGAGTAGTTGACCTTCTTTTGAGCAAACGTACAATGTGACCCCCATTTCCAGAACAATCCTTTCAATGTCTTCAAATGGGGGATGTGGAGAGAATCGTTTTTGTTTTTGCATCAGCAGTTCTAAAAGACTGGGAACAAGCCCCAGACAATTTTGGCAGGAAAAGCTAGAGACAAAAAGAATGGGAAAGCTACTCTTTCTGTATAGAATATATGTGGGTCTATTACCTCCATGTATTTAATAATAGCCAAGATACTGACAAAATACTGCATAGAGTGTTATAGTTAGCCTCACAAAATTGGGCTCCTGATTTTCTGACCTTTTTGGTTTCTGGCTAGCACAAATTTTAGTTTTTTTAAACAGTAGGTTTGAAAAATAAACATTTTGTGTGCTCCCTAGAACCTAAAACATTAGGGCTGAGCTCCAGGAAACCTAAATATTATCCCTTGTTTCTTTCTATTGGATTTGGAAAAGCAGATTTATTTACCTGATTCACTGCTAGATTGGTCCCTGCAAACTCCCCCCCCCCCCCCCCCCCCAATGCTCCGGTGGTCTGAGGTCCTTTGTTGTCATAAAGACTGATGCAAGGTCCATAGTCCTATAATGGACCAGAGGACACAGAGGGGCAGTCCACTGCTGGGGCATTTGGGAGCACAGTCTGCCAAGGGAACTGAGGACTGAGTGAATAAGAGTTATTTTACTGTACCCTAGAATAAACAAGCAATTAATCCTTGCAGTGTGGGCACAGTCCCACTGCAAGGGGGAATTTTAAGGTTAGCTGAAGTTGGGCTTTAGAAAAAAGGATAGGTTCACCTATATTTGCTTTAAGACATTTTACCTTTAACTAGCAGCTGTCCCCTGTCGCCTCTAAGACCGAGAACTGGACCAAAGACTGCTGATCACTCAGTGCTTGGTCTTCAGCCTGCAAAGAGCTGGTGACTGTCAGTCTCCGGCTTTCTGCTCTTCGCCTCTAGGGCTCACTGGAGCGCTGGGCTGTGGAGAGGGCCAAGCGGCTGGCTCAGTCTTAGTCACTCACTGAGAGGATGAGCCAGCTGCTGGTCCAGGCATCTGGGTGGATTCCATCTGTAAAATAGGGATCTTTCCCAAGCCTGGATCGCTGAGTATACATGTGCAGAATGGAAAAGTTTGTTTGGTTTTCGCTTTGTGGGTTTGCTTCGGAATTAGTTTAGTTTAGTTGCGTTTATTAATTTTTTAATAAATTCCAAATTTTTCAATTTGAATTCAAATCGGTGGAAAAATTTATCGACCAATCCAAACTCTGTGTGAATAGCTGGTTTTTAAGGACACGGCCAATGTGTCCTTAACAACCAATGCCTCATCACTCATCAACTGTCAGCGGGTTTCCCCACTGACATCTGAATGTAAACAAAAGAATGCCGGCAATGAAGAATAAAGAAAAAAACCAGCATGGGGAAAAGCATGGGGTCCCCCCCATCCATACCAGGGAAACCCCATGCCAAACATTTTTTTAAAATGGTGTGGGGTTCCCCACAAAATCCACACCAGACCCTTATCCGAGCATGCAGCCTGGCAGGTCCAGAAAGGGGAGGATAAGCGAATGCCCCCCCCCTCCTGAACCATACCAGGCCACATGACCTCAACATGAGGGGTGCTTATTGATGAGGACAAGGGCCTCTCCCCACAACCCTGGCCAGTGTTTGTGGGGGGCCTTTACTAAGGGAGCCCCCAGATCCTGCACCCCCATGTGAATGAGTATGGGGTATGACCCTTCCTTTAATTAACAAAAAAAACAAAAGCAATGTCCCCTGAAGTAAATTCAACGTCAGTCACGATGAACACCGTTTCCCGCCACCCCCCCCCCCCAAAAAAACCCCCAAAAAACTAAGGGACGGGAGCTACCCGATGACATTGCCAGGTGACTCCGCCCCTTGTGACATCATCAACTAAGCATGACATCACAAGGGGCGGAGGTTGCCCATCAACGTCATTGGGTGGCCCCGTTTCTTAGTTATTTAAGAACTGTCAGACGGCGGGAGCCTTTGTTGGGCGTGGACCTCCTTTTTATTTTCGGGGCGGCGGTGGCGGCGTTCATTGTGATTAAAGCTGGATTTACCTTGGGGGAAAATGTTTTTGTTTTAATAAAGGCATTGTCATTTTTTGGTGAATGAGTAGGGGTACAATGTACCCCATACCCATTCAGAGGGGGCGCGGGATCTGGGAACCTCCTTATTAAACAGGGCTTCCAGATTTCGATAAGCCCCCTGACCGCAGACCCTCCTAACCACTGGCCAGGGTTGTGGGAAAGAGGCCCTTGTCCTTATCAACATAGGGTGGTTGTCGGGGTCCCCCCTACCCCAAAACTCCCCCCATGTTGAGGGATGTGGCCTGGTATGGTTCAGGAGGGGGGAGTGCTCGCTAGACTTTCCCTTTCCTGACCTGCTGGGCTGCATTCTCAGATAAGGGTCTGGTATGGATTTTGTGGGGGACCCCATGCAAATTTAAAAAAAAATTGGTGTAGGGTTCCCCTTAAAATCCATAGCAGACCCGAAGAGCCTGGTATGGATGAGGGGGGGGGGCATGCTGTTTTTTTTCTCATTGCTGGCATCCTTTTGTTTACGATTCAGCTGTCAGTGAGGAAACCCGCTTACAGCTGATGAGTTATCAGTTGTTAAAGAGGATGTAAACCTGATTCATGAAATTTGACCTAAATGCATATCTGCAGTTTTTTCTTATCTCTCTCCAAAAGCACTAAGTCCCATGTGTTTCTGCTGCTGCTGCGTTGCTCTGTTATCAGCATGATAATTTCTGATAAGTTCTCCATCAACCAAGATAAAACCAGCCTGAAATTTGTGTCGGGGGAGGTTGCCATAAATAGATTAGCAGAGAGCTGGTCTTGTTACAGCACAGCTGCTCTGCAAATTCCTTTCTTTCTTTGCCTATGTGGAGTGGGGGTGTGTGCCTTTCCTCCAATCAGCTGTCTTGGCTGTATGCCAAGAATCCACTCCCAGTGCTGAACATGAAGAGAAAATCTCTAACATGATGTGCACTATCTAAAGAATATATAAAGCTGAAGACAGCAGATATACATGTAAAACGTATGTATGGAGCTTTGTTTCATCTCTGTGTATCATCTGAGGCTGTTCACTTCACTGGGTATATGTGAGGGTTTAAATCCACTTTAACCACTTGACGACCGCCTCACGCCGATGTACGTCGGCAAGGTGGCACGGACAGGCAAAATCACGTACATGTACGTGATTTGCTTTCCGCGGGTGGGGGGTCCGATCGGACCCCCCCCGGTGCCCGAGGCGGTCGTCTTTTGTCCAGCGGCGATCAGAGGTGAGGGGGAGACCATCCGTTCGTGGCCCCCCCCCCTCGCGATCGCCGCTGGCCAATCGAATCATTCCTTTGCTGCTGATGTCATCTCTCCTCGGCTCGGTAATTTCCGTTCCGGCCCGAGGAGAGAAGACATGTGAGTGAGTGCACAACACACACACATCACAGTAGAACATGCCAGGCACACAAAACACCCCGACCCCCCCCCCCCCCGATCACCCCCCGATCCCCCCCCCCCCCGTCACAAACTGACACCAAGCAGGTTTTTGTTTTTTTTTCTGATTACTGCATAGTGTCAGTTTGTGACAGTTACAGTGTTGGGACAGTTACTGTTACCCCCCTTTAGGTCTAGGGTACCCCCCTAACCCCCCCTAATAAAGTTTTAACCCCTTGATCACCCCCTGTCACCAGTGTCGCTAAGCGATCATTTTTCTGATCGCTGTATTAGTGTCGCTGGTGACGCTAGTTAGGGAGGTAAATATTTAGGTTCGCCGTCAGCGTTTTATAGCGTCAGGGACCCCCATATACTACCGAATAAATGTTTTAACCCCTTGATGGCCCCCTAGTTAACCCTTTCACCACTGATCACCGTATAAGTGTTACGGGTGACGCTGGTTAGTTCGTTTATTTTTTATAGTGTCAGGGCACCCGCCGTTTATTACCGAATAAAGGTTTAGCCCCCTGATCGCCCGGCGGTGATATGCGTCACCCCAGGCAGCGTCAGATTAGCGCCAGTACCGCTAACACCCACGCACGCAGCATGCGCCTCCCTTAGTGGTATAGTATCTGTACGGATCAATATCTGATCCGATCAGATCTATACTAGCGTCCCCAGCAGTTTAGGGTTCCCAAAAACGCAGTGTTAGCGGGATCAGCCCAGATACCTGCTAGCACCTGCGTTTTGCCCCTCCGCCCAGCCCACCCAAGTGCAGTATCGATCGATCACTGTCACTTACAAAACACTAAACGCATAACTGCAGCGTTCGCAGAGTCAGGCCTGATCCCTGCGATCGCTAACAGTTTTTTTGGTAGTATTTTGGTGAACTGGCAAGCACCAGCCCCAGGCAGCGTCAGGTTAGCGCCAGTAGCGCTAACACCCACGCACGCAGCATACGCCTCCCTTAGTGGTATAGTATCTGTACGGATCAATATCTGATCCGATCAGATCTATACTAGCGTCCCCAGCAGTTTAGGGTTCCCAAAAACGCAGTGTTAGCAGGATCAGCACAGATACCTGCTAGCACCTGCGTTTTGCCCCTCCGCCCGGCCCAGCCCTGCCCACCCAAGTGCAGTATCGATCGATCACTGTCACTTACAAAAGACTAAACGCATAACTGCAGCGTTCGCAGAGTCAGGCCTGATCCCTGCGATCGCTAACAGTTTTTTTGGTAGCGTTTTGGTGAACTGGCAAGCGCCAGCGGCCTAGTACACCCCGGTCGTAGTCAAACCAGCACTGCAGTAACACTTGGTGACGTGGAGAGTCCCATAAGTGCAGTTCAAGCTGGTGAGGTGGCAAGCACAAGTAGTGTCCCGCTGCCACCAAAAACACAAACACAGGCCCGTCGTGCCCATAATGCCCTTCCTGCTGCATTCGCCAATCCTAATTGGGAACCCACCGCTTCTGCAGCGCCCGTACATCCCCCATTCACATCCCCAACCAAATGCAGTCGGCTGCATGAGAGGCATTTTCTTTATGTCCTCCTGAGTACCACTACCCAGCGAACCCCCCCACAAAAGATGTTGTGTCTGCAGCTAGCGCGGATATAGGCGTGACACCCGCTATTATTGTCCCTCCTGTCCTGACAATCCTGGTCTTTGCATTGGTGAATGTTTTGAACGCTATCATTCACTAGTTGAGTATTAGCGTAGGGTACAGCATTCCACAGACTAGGCACACTTTCACAGGGTCTCCCAAGATGCCATCGCATTTTGAGAGACCCGAACCTGGAACCGGTTACAGTTATAAAAGTTAGTTACAAAAAAAAAAGTGTAAAAAAAAATATATATATATAAAATAAAAATAAATAGTTGTCGTTTTATTGTTCTCTCTCTCTCTATTCTCTCTATTGTTCTGCTCTTTTTTACTGTATTCTATTCTGCAATGTTTTATTGTTATTATGTTTTATCATGTTTGCTTTCCAGGTATGCAATTTTTTATACTTTACCATTTACTGTGCTTTATTGTTAACCATTTTTTTGTCTTCAGGTACGCCAATCACAACTTTGAGTGGTTATACCAGAATCATGCCTGCAGGTTTAGGTATCATCTTGGTATCATTCTTTTCAGCCAGCGGTCGGCTTTCATGTAAAAGCAATCCTAGCAGCTAATTAGCCTCTAGACTGCTTTTACAAGCCGTGGGAGGGAATGCCCCCCACCGTCTTCCGTGTTTTTCTCTGGCTCTCCTGTCTCAACAGGGAACCTGAAAATGCAGCCGAAGATTCAGCCAGCTGACCATAGAGCTGATCAGAGACCAGAGTGGCTCCAAACATCTCTATGGCCTAAGAAACCGGAAGCTACGAGCATTTTATGACTTAGATTTCGCCGGATGTAAATAGCGCCATTGGGAAATTGGGGAAGCATTTTATCACACCGATCTTGGTGTGGTCAGATGCTTTGAGGGCAGAGGAGAAATCTAGGGTCTAATAGACCCCCAGTTCAAAACCCCCCCAAATGACCCCATTTTGGAAAGTAGACACCCCAAGCTATTTGCTGAGAGGCATGTCGAGTCCATGGAATATTTTATATTGCGACACAAGTTGCGGGAAAGAGACAATTTTTTTTTTTTTTGCACAAAATTGTCACTAAATGATATATTGCTCAAACATGCCATGGGAATATGTGAAATTACACCCCAAAATACATTCTGCTGCTTCTCCTGAGTACAGGGATACCACATGTGTGCGACTTTTTGGGAGCCTAGCCGCGTACGGAACCCCGAAAACCAAGCACCGCCTTCAGGCTTTCTAAGGGCGTGAATTTTTGATTTCTCTCTTGACTGCCTATCACAGTTTCGGAGGCCATGGAATGCCCAGGTGGCACAAAACCCCCCCAAATGACCCCATTTTGGAAAGTAGACACCCAAAGCTATTTGCTGAGAGGTATAGTGAGTATTTTGCAGACCTCATTTTTTGTCACAAAGTTTTGAAAATTGAAAGAAGAAAAAAAAAATGTTTTTTCTTGTCTTTCTTCATTTTCAAAAACAAATGAGAGCTGCAAAATACTCACCATGCCTCTCAGCAAATAGCTTGGGGTGTCTACTTTCCAAAATGGGGTCATTTGGGGTGGTTTTGTGCCACCTGGGCATTCCATGGCCTCCGAAACTGTGATAGGCAGTGAAGAGTGAAATCAAAAATTTTCACCCTTAGAAATCCTGAAGGCGGTGATTGGTTTTCGGGGTCCCGTGCACGGCTAGGCTCCCAAAAAGTCCCACACATGTGGTATCCCCGTACTCAGGAGAAGTAGCTAAATGTATTTTGGGGTGCAATTCCACATATGCCCATGGCCTGTGTGAGCAATATATCATTTAGTGACAACTTTGTGCAAAAAAAAAAAAAAAAAAAGTGTCACTTTCCCGCAACTTGTGTCAAAATATAAAATATTCCATGGACTCAATATGCCTCTCAGCAAATAGCTTGGGGTGTCTACTTTCCAAAATGGGGTCATTTGGGGGGGGGGGGGTTTGTGCCACCTGGGCATTCCATGGCCTCCGAAACTGTGATAGGCAGTGAAGAGTGAAATCATAAATTTACACCCTTAGAAATCCTGAAGGCGGTGATTGGTTTTCGGGGCCCCGTACGCGGCTAGGCTCCCAAAAAGTCCCATATCATTTAGTGACAACTTTTTGTAAATATTTTTTTTTGTCATTATTCAATCACTTGGGACAAAAAAAAAATATTCAATGGGTTCAACATGCCTCTCAGCAATTTCCTTGGGGTGTCTACTTTCCAAAATGGGGTCATTTGGGGGGGGGGGTTTGTACTGCCCTGCCATTTTAGCACCTCAAGAAATGACATAGGCAGTCATAAACTAAAAGCTGTGTAAATTACAGAAAATGTACCCTAGTTTGTAGACGCTATAACTTTTGCGCAAACCAATAAATATACGCTTATTGACATTTTTTTTACCAAGGACATGTGGCCGAATACATTTTGGCCTAAATGTATGACTAAAATTGAGTTTATTGGATTTTTTTTATAACAAAAAGTAGAAAATATCATTTTTTTTCAAAATTTTCGGTCTTTTTCCGTTTATAGCGCAAAAAATAAAAACCGCAGAGGTGATCAAATACCATCAAAAGAAAGCTCTATTTGTGGGAAGAAAAGGACGCAAATTTTGTTTGGGTACAGCATTGCATGACCGCGCAATTAGCAGTTAAAGCGACGCAGTGCCAAATTGGAAAAAGACCTCTGGTCCTTAGGCAGCATAATGGTCCGGGGCTCAAGTGGTTAAGGACGCGGCAGCTGACTTCCCAAATCGCTCCATAACAACCAGCTATTCTTCACACAGAATTCGGATCACTCAATACATTTTCTAAAAATTTGGAATTTGTTCGAAAACAAATAAATGAAACGAAAGAAAACAAATTTTAACAAAATTCATTATTATTGTTATTTGGAAATTCGGATACATCCGAATAATCAAAAATTTGTCCGAATTTAGAATCGAACCGAAACGAATTTCACATGTCTACGGCTGAGTGACGTCAGCTAACAGAGGGCTAAAAACAGGTCATCGGATCAATGCTGCATCCACCTAGGTGAGTATAATGCCGCGTACACACGGTCGGACTTTCCGGCATACTTGGTCCGGCGGACCAGAGTGTGCCGGACAATCCGCCCGTGTGTGCGCGCCGGCGGACTTTTCCGGCGGACTTCTTCCCAAAAGCCCGCCGGACCTAGATTTGAACCAAGTTTCAAATCTTTCCGTCGGACTCAGTTTCGGGCGGAAAGTCCGCTCGTGTGTGTGCTGGTCCGACGGAAAGGCCGCTCGTGTGTAGGCTGGTCCGACGGACGAGATACGACGCGAGGGCAGGGTATTGCATCTCGTGCTCGCTGCAATAGGAAAAACAAATTTTCCTATTGCGGCGAGCGCGGGGCATACCAGGCCCTTAGGTCTGGTATGGATTATAAAGGGAAGCCCCTACGCCGAAAAAACGGCGTGGGGTCCCCCCTAAAATCCATACCAGACCCCGATCCGAGCACGCAGCCTGGCCGGTCAGGAAAGGGGGTGGGGACGAGCGAGCGCCCCCCCCTCCTGAACCGTACCAGGCCGCATGCCCTCAACATGGGGGGTGGGTGCTTTGGGGGAGGGGGGCGCCCTTCGGGGCCCCCCCACCTCAAAGCACCTTGTCCCCATGTTGATGAGGACAAGGGCCTCTTCCCGACAACCCTGGCCGTTGGTTGTCGGGGTCTGCGGGCGGGGGGCTTATCGGAATCTGGGAGCCCCCTTTAATAAGGGGGCCCCCAGATCCCGGCACCCCACCCTATGTGAATGAGTATGGGGTACATGATCCCCCTACCCCTTCACCTAGGGAAAAATTGTAAGTAATAAAACACACTACACAGGTTTTTAAAATATTTTATTAAACAGCTCCGGGGGGGGGGATCTTCCTCCGGCTTCGGGGGTCTTCTTCCGGCTTCGGGGGTCCCTCCGCTTCATCTTCTCCGGGCGTCCGGTTGGTTCTTCTCCGCTCTCTTCTCCCGGTGTTCCAGTTCTTCGGCCGGCTCCTCTGCTGTGTTCAGGTAGCTCTCTTGCCAGCAGAGGTCCGGACTTCTGGGCTTCTGGGCTTCTGGTCTTCTCTTCTCCAGATGTTGACACGACGCTCTCTCCGTCTGGACTGCTCTCCGAGGGCT
Organism: Lithobates septentrionalis; assembly: GCA_037952835.1. Lineage (NCBI taxonomy): Eukaryota > Metazoa > Chordata > Amphibia > Anura > Ranidae > Lithobates > Lithobates septentrionalis. The sequence goes on along the minus strand of JBBDGP010001095.1, from coordinate 1,862,252 downwards.
GCGTTGTGACTTATATAGGCGGAGACCCCGCCCCCTTTTGATGTCACAGTCCCTGGGCATGCTGGGACTGTGACGTTTTAGGGGCGTGGTCACTGGGTGATGTTGACCACGCCCCTAAAACGTTACAGTCCCAGCATGCCCAGGGACTGTGACATCAAAAGGGGGCGGGGTCTCCGCCTATATAAGTCACAACGCAGCCCTCGGAGAGCAGTCCAGACGGAGAGAGCGTCGTGTCAACATCTGGAGAAGAGAAGACCAGAAGCCCAGAAGCCCAGAAGTCCGGACCTCTGCTGGCAAGAGAGCTACCTGAACACAGCAGAGGAGCCGGCCGAAGAACTGGAACACCGGGAGAAGAGAGCGGAGAAGAACCAACCGGACGCCCGGAGAAGATGAAGCGGAGGGACCCCCGAAGCCGGAAGAAGACCCCCGAAGCCGGAGGAAGATCCCCCCCCGGAGCTGTTTAATAAAATATTTTAAAAACCTGTGTAGTGTGTTTTATTACTTACAATATTTCCCTAGGTGAAGGGGTAGGGGGACCATGTACCCCATACTCATTCACATAGGGTGGGGGGCCGGGATCTGGGGGCCCCCTTATTAAAGGGGGCTCCCAGATTCCGATAAGCCCCCCGCCCGCACACCCCGACAACCAACGGCCAGGGTTGTCGGGAAGAGGCCCTTGTCCTCATCAACATGGGGACAAGGTGCTTTGAGGTGGGGGGGGCCCGCAGGGCGCCCCCCTCCCCCAAAGCACCCACCCCCCCATGTTGAGGGCATGCGGCCTGGTACGGTTCAGGAGGGGGGGGGGGCGCTCGCTCGTCCCCACCCCCTTTCCTGACCGGCCAGGCTGCGTGCTCGGATCGGGGTCTGGTATGGATTTTAGGGGGGACCCCACGCCGTTTTTTCGGCGTAGGGGCTTCCCTTTATAATCCATACTAGACCTAAGGGCCTGGTATGTCCCGCGACGGGGCTCGCAAGGTGTCAATCTCGCCGATAAAAGCGGCAAGATTGACATCCTTTGCTAGTCCCGTCGCACCTGAGTCACGTTCAAAATGAACGGACTTGGCCGTGTGTGGGCAAGTCCGTTCATTCTGAAAGTCCGCCGGAACTCCGGCGAAAGTCCGTCGGAAAGACGGGCGGACTTAGCCCGCCGGAAAATCCCGGCGTGTGTGGGCAAGTCCGTCCGTTTTAAAGTCCGGCGCACCTGGCGGACAAAGTCCGTCGGAAAGTGTGCCGGACCAAGTATGCCGGAAAGTCCGACCGTGTGTACGCGGCATAAGATTCTTTTTTTTTACCCCATACTTCTCTTTTAATAATTACTGTAATTCAGCCTGGCTGCATATACAGGGGATCTTTTACTTTTTGTTTATATTGATATATTGATGAGTGCTGCAGCATAGCTTAAAAACCCTAAACTGCCAGCACAAAATAGAGGCCCAGCTCTGCGGTTTTTCGATATGCACAAACACTACTGAAATCAACAATCTCTGTGCAGTACTGTTAACTGGAGCAGTGCTGTGGTGTTAAGGGGACATTCAGTACTGCTGAAGACCCGGGCTGCTGCTTTGCACGCTAGACCTATAGTCTGACTCTTCTAAGCAGTGGCAGGTGGTGCTAAATATCTTTGGGGGGGGGGGCAGCAAACAAACCTCTCTCCCCCTCACTCGCACTGCTGCCATCAACACCAACCCCCCCATGGAAGACAGCTGGGAGGTGATGATACAGACCCCACCCCGCGGGAGACAGTTGCGAGGCCACGATCCCAACCCCCCCCCCCGCAGGAGACAGTTGGGAGGCCACGATATGAGGACTTACCGTGAGGAGGCAGAAGAGAGCCGAGATGCAGCGAGGGAGGAGCCGGAGCTTACTCCTCCAGGCGGAACAAGAAGTAGCCGGGTCTTCTCCTCCTGGCCGAACAGGAAGTGGGTCCTGAGACTCCCTGGCCGGTGTCTTGTCAAATACAGTCCCCTATCATATAGTGTCCTCCCTGTACTGCGCAGGCGCAGTACGGAGGACAAACGAGACGCCGAAAGTCTCCGAAGTTTAACAGCTGATCATCAGCTGTACACGGCGCCTGCGCTTTTATTCTCACCCTATGTCCAGGTTCATTCCCTACTATCCAAGTGGACATAGAGTGAGAATAAATAGTAGCCGAGCGCAGCGAGGCCGTGCCTGAAGCGCGGCGAGTGAAGCGAGCCCGCGAGGGGCCCTCTTACACAGCCATCGCTAAGAAGTGCCGAAGCGCCGTGTACAGCTGATGGTCAGCTGATCAACTTCGGACATTTTCGGCATCTCCTTCTGCTCCGTACTGCGCAAGCGCTGCGCCTGCGCAGTACGGAGCGGACACTATCCGATAGGAGGACAGTATATGGCAGAACACCGGTCGGGTCTCAGGATCTGCTTCTTGATTGGCCGGGAGGAGCATCAAAAAGACAATAGCGATTATAAATTCGCTATTGTAACACAAGTGGGTGGACTCAGGGCGCTCTGCTCTGCGCCCTGAGTCCACCCTTTTTTGAAGCCAATTAGAGCCTCCCGCTCTAATTACGTGCTTAAAAAAAAAAAACCCATTGGAATCCATGCAACTGGCGCCCTGCATGGAGATTAGAGGCCGGACGCATGGATTAGGGGGGGCGGACAAGCCGCCACTGCTTCTAAGGTTATAAAATTATTTTTAGTAACGTTAGTGACTTTTGCCTCAGTTTTCATAAGATAGACCAAAAGTGAAAAGGGTAATATAATGAAGAATCTATTGGCTACTAATTAACCATGCAATTATAGAACTGTGATCAATCTTTTTAAATAAAGTTTGCATTAAGAGAAGTCCTAAAATAAATCAAAGTAATTGGCTTTTTCATTGGTTTTAGCACTGGTCCTTGCTCTTGGCTCTGAGCAGCATCACCCTGGCCGGAAAACGCACCAAAAATCGCAGAGATCGCCATAAAATGGGAAACCAATCTAACAAAAAGATATAAATATATGATCATGGTATCAGATCATGGGTGAAAAATGAATGCACAACTACCTACAAATAACGAGTAATGGGTAAGTATGTAATATATTCGCTGCTAAGCTGAAAATGAATCATCTGCAAACGAACCCAAAAGCACTCACCTCTTTCTATAGTATTAAAGAGTAGCTGGTGCAGAGCTTACTGTGAGCCTGACTGTGCAGCTAAGGAGTGTTTGGACTTGCCCTATTTTTAAGGAGCTGTGTGAAGGTATCCACCCATCCAACCAGGTGTATAAATCAATAGATGGGAGTGTTTAAGGCGGTGATCCTCATACCCATTAAAATAAAAAGGGGCAGAACGATCATCTGTCAGAGAGGTATCCCATGCATGATCTCTCGACTTAAGCGACGTCCGGTGTGACCGCGTCATAAGGTGTGATCACGCCAGACGCCGACAGGGCCGCCGACACAGCATATGGGTGATCAGTGCTAGTCTGGTGGAAGGAGACAAACTCATGCCCAGGACGGCATATAGGCCGTCACTAGGCAGGGGCGGATCCAGAGTCTAGTCTCAGGAGGGGCACTGCCAGAAAATATATTTTTTTGGGGTACATCTATAGCAGAAATGGCTGGTGTTGGCGCTTCAATCATCACGGCACCATAGTTGTTATGGTGTCAGGATGATTGAAGCGCATTATTACTATTATTACATTGTTATAAAAAATTAAATAGTTTGACTCACCATAATGCAGAATAAGTGGGAGCCCCGAGTGTGTCACTTGCCACGTCACCTGTCACCAGATGTAGATTGTCACTTGCCACGTCGCCTGCCACATGTTGCGGATTGTCACTTGCCATGTCACTTGCCACGTCGCCTGTCACTAGATGCAGATTGTCACTTGCCACGTCGCCTGTCACCAGATGCAGATTGTCACTTGCCACATCACTTGTCACCAGATGCAGATTGTCACTTGCCACGTCGCTTGTCACCAGATGCAGATTGTTACTTGCCACGTCGCCTGCCACATGTTGCGGATTGTCACTTGCCACGTCGCCTGCCACATGTTGCGGATTGTCACTTGCCACGTCGCTTGTCACCAGATGCAGATTGTCACTTGCCACGTCACCTGTCACCAGATGAAGATTGTCACTTGCCACCTGCTAAGGCGGTCTCTTGTGTCCCAGAGACAGGCAGCAGAGAGATGATGTAATCTCTCTGCTGCCGCAGCTGCCTGAATGGTGAGGGGGAAACTGCAGGGATGCAGGGCGGGCGCCGGGCGGTGAGAGATGATGTCATCTCTCTGCTCCCCCGCCCGCCGGCTCCCTGATTGGCCAGCAGCCCGCCCACAAACACATCGAGCGGCGCCGGCACATCTCACCAACTGAGCCGCCGGGCCAGCCCGCTGTCTCTCTCCTGCGGAGCTGCCCGGCGGCTCTCTCTCTCTCACCTATCGAGCCGCCCGGCTCTCTCACTTACGGAGCCGCCCGCCGGCAGGCTCTCTCACAGTCACTCACCCGCATTTCTCGGAGGGGGCAATTGCCGGCACATCTCACCAACTGAGCCGCCGGGCCAGCCCGCTGTCTCTCTCCTGCGGAGCCGCCCGGCGGCTCTCTCTCTCTCACCTACGGAGCTGCCCGGCGGCTCTCTCACTTACGGAGCCGCCCGGCGGCTCTCTCACTTACGGAGCCGCCCGGCGGCTCTCACACTTACGGAGCCGCCCGGCGGCTCTCACACTTACGGAGCCGCCCGGCGGCTCTCACACTTACGGAGCCGCCCGGCGGCTCTCACACTTACGGAGCCGCCCGGCGGCTCTCACACTTACGGAGCCGCCCGGCGGCTCTCACACTTACGGAGCCGCCCGGCGGCTCTCACACTTACGGAGCCGCCCGGCGGCTCTCACACTTACGGAGCCGCCCGGCGGCTCTCACACTTACGGAGCCGCCCGGCGGCTCTCACACTTACGGAGCCGCCCGGCGGCTCTCACACTTACGGAGCCGCCCGGCGGCGGGCTCTCTCACAGTCACTCACCCGCATTTCTCGGGGGGGCAATTGTCCCGTTGCCCCCCCCCCCCTGGATCCACCCCTGTCACTAGGTAGGCGGAGGTGCGCTGTAGCCCAAAAATATTGGCCCCGAAGTGCAGGTAAAGCATTAGGGGGCCCCTGTGTGCCAGGGAGTCTCGATGCGTCAGGAGGCCAAGGAGAAACAGTGTGTCTAAGGCACCCACATTGAGTTTAAATAATAAATAAAAAGTTAATAAAAAGTTTAACGTTCTTTCATGCGTTTTTTTAAACAGGTTGTCGTAGAGCGAAGATTGCAGAGACTGGAGCCACCACCTGTACATCAAGAGAAATTTCAGGACATCACGGAACTATAAAACAAGTATAGGGTATAGTTTAGAGAGCTAGGTCATAAAATAAATGAATAAATGTAGAAGTAGACTGAAATTTTTAAACATTACAAATAGTAGAAGTGTTGTGTTAACACAATAAGTACAGATTTCTCTATGAAAAAGGAAAACATTTAGGAGCTTGAAATGCCATTTTCTATTGACAGAAGCAGGGAGGACCAGTATACCTTAAAGTGACCCTATTAAGGGGTGGAATATTGTCCAACATCAATACTCCGTAAAAGAAGAAGGTTGACATGCACTTTCCAAGAGCTCCAGGCCCCAGTACTTGGCTGTCGGATGGCATGTCTCATGTTGATGATTACTGTGGTTGCTCCCCAAACGCCTATGGACACAGATAGCAAAAAAAAAAAAAAATTAAGGCTTTTACTTTTCCCATGCTATCAAAAAATATTTATATTGTCATTTGTGTTCCTACTGGAAATATTTATGGCATTTTCTGCACTTTTGACCATGCAAAGCAGGGGAAATCTCTCTAAACAAAGCCAGCATGGAAAGCCGCTTTCATTTTTTCCTAAACAAAATAAATATTTTGGCCAAAGCTCCATTTTATGAAAGTTTGTTAAATTCAGTTATATTTAACAATTAAATGTTATTGTTTATTGATCATATAATGCAAATGCAGGATACAAATGTTATTTTTAATTACCTTTGTACTGAGTCGAAAGAGGCTATGCCCTGGACTTCCTGGTGTCTTTCATCATCTGCCAAGGTCAAGGCTGCCTTGTCTTACCATGCCTGTAGAACACAGAGCACACAGTGGGTCAGAGTTTTCTCACCAGGACATAGAACACACTCAAAGGGAGTGCTGTGAGTAAAAGATTTGGGGACGACGCAGTCCATTGTGTAACTTGTAGCTCCATGTAGCCTCCAGGCTTGTCAGTGCTTGAGCTACACAGTGGCTAGTGTAAATTCCCAGAAAGAATGAAGACTATAAAAAGAATGTACAGTGGGGATGGAAAGTATTCAGACCCCCTTAAATTTTTCACTCTTTGTTATATTGCAGCCATTTGCTAAAATCATTTAAAAATTACATTCAGCCCTCTAGCTGAAAGTCAAAAGAAAAATAATCTTTGTCCACCTTAACAGTTTTGCATAACTTGTCTCAAGTCTTTGACAGTCTTTTGCAGCAGGTTTCTGATCTTCACAAACACTTGCGACATGTCTGCAGCAATAACATCTTCTCTAGCATATTTGTAGTTGCTGAATATTATACACGACCCTTTGGTGCTATCAAGGGTCACAGATGAGGCACCCTATACGTCAAAGTTTAACAATCACAGGTGTGCATACTCTAAAGTTTGTAAATTAGTACTTACTGGTACACTTTCAACATGTACTTAGTGAATTCTCAACCAGGCCTCTGTGTGTAGGCAGGTGCAGTCTACTTTCTCCACTGCAGGTGGCGGTCAACTGCAGCAGCATTGCAGAGGGAGAGGAAGTCAAGGGCAACATGGTTCCTCTATGGTTTCCTGCGTCACTGGGTGACTCTGAAGACCATCTTGGATCAGGCAGAGTCTATTCAAGACCCCGGCCCCCAAACTTGGCGCGCATTTTTCAGTGTGGATAATGTAGGGATAAGTCATCCATCTGGTAGGGACAATGAATAGCAGTAGGGAGAGGTTCCAAATGAGTAGGGAAAAAATATGGACATACCATCCTTCCTGGAGACCTCCCCATTTGGGTACAGACTGGCCAAGCTGAATTCCACCCCTCAAGACAGATGCTGTGTCAGGTTACCTAGAGGCTGGGTGACAGATGCACACCGTTAGAAGTAGGAGTGCACCACAAGGCAGTGGACCCTACGGCTGACTGCTGCGGATGGGAGTCCGGGTGGTAAGGAAGGCAGGGCCGCTGGGACACCAACACTGATCCCACCGGGGCTAGAGCGTAGGATTCCCTGAGGCGCGGAGTCTAAGAGCCAGCAGGTGTTCACCAGAGCCTCTAGAGGTGAGGATGGACTGGGCTTTAGAAGATTTAGACTGAGCACAGACATGACAAGCCTTAACATAATCTTTAACATCGGAGCGGAGGTTAGACCACCAGTAGAGACGACTGATGAGCAGGAAGGATCGGAGGAACCCAGCATGACCTGCCACCTTGGAATCATGTCCCCAACGAAGGATCTTAGCTCTTAGCTCCGTGGGAACAAAGGTCTTGCCAGGAGGAATTTTTGATTCCAGGGAGGTAGAATGGGCAACAATGCATGAGGTTGGAATGATCGGCTCAGGATCAGGGGTGGACTCCTCGTCCAAAGTGTCAAATGACCTAGAGAACGCATCAGCCCGACTGTTGCAGGAACCAGGTTTGTACGTAATCGTGAATTTAAAACGAGAAAAGAAGAGACTCCACCTGGCCTGTCTGGGGTTCAGACGTTTAGCATTCTGTAGGTATTGTAGATTCTTGTGATCAGTAAAGATCGTAATGGAGTGAGGGGAACCCTCCAAGAGATGACGCCACTCTTCCAACTCCAATCTAATTGCGAGAAGTTCCCGATCACCAATGCCATAATTTCTCTCTGCCTGAGAAAATTTTTTGGAGAAGAACGCACATGGTTGACCTCTCTTCTCAAAGAACTGAAGAAGCACAGCTCCCACCTCCATCGAAGAAGCGTCTACTTCAATAAAAAATGGGTCCTCAGGATTTAGTCTCCTCAAGAGAGGTCCAGAAACAAAGGCCTGTTTCAGATCGTGAAACGCAGAGACAGCCTCGGGAGGCCAGTCTTTGACATTCGCACCCTTCTTGGTTAAAGCGATAATAGGCGCGGCAATGGAAGAGTAATTCCTTATGAACTGCCTATAATAATTATGTGAAGCCAAGAAAGCGCTGTGTGGCCTTAAGGCTAGCAGGAAGGGGCCAGTTGGTAATGGCCGAGACCTTTCCGGGATCCATGCGAAGACCCAAACTAGAAACAAAACATCCCAGAAACAGGACCTCAGGACATTCAAAGGAACACTTCTCCAGCTTGGCATAGAGATTATTCTCTCTAAGGCGCTGAAGTACGGTGCGGACATGGTTCCTGTGAGCAAGCAGATTTTCAGAAAAGATGAGAATGTCATCCAGATAGACGACAACAAACTGGTAGTAGATCCCTGAAGATTTCATTGACAAAGTTCTGGAAAACAGCTGGAGCATTACACAAACCAAAAGGCATAACCAGGTATTCGTAATGCCCGTCCCTAGTGTTAAACGCAGTCTTCCATTCGTCACCTTCCCGTATTCTAATGAGATTGTATGCACCTCTGAGATCCAATTTAGTGAAAATGGAAGCCCCCTTCAATCTGTCAAATAGCTCAGATATTAGAGGTAAGGGGTATCGGTTTTTAATAGTCACTGCATTTAACCCTCGATAGTCGATTCAGGGTCTGAGGGTACCATCCTTTTTAGCAACGAAGAAGAACTCTGCTCCTGCAGGCGACGAGGATTTCCGGATGAAACCTCTCTCCAAATTCTCGGCGACATACTCAGACATGGTCTGGGTCTCTGGAATGGACAGAGGGTAGGTACGACCCCTGGGTAGAGTTGCTCCAGGGACAAGGTCAATGGCACAGTCAAAAGATCTGTGGGGACGAAGCACCTCAGCAGACATCTTACAGAACACATCCCGGTAATCGCTGTATGCCGAGGGAAGATCAGAAGATACAGATGTGGTAGCAATGGGAAGTCTCTCCTTGGGGACCACCTTGAGAAGACAGGATGAGAAACACGAAGGGCCCCAAGCCAGGATCTGCCCAGAGACCCAGTCCACATGTGGAGAGTGGAGCTGTAGCCAAGAAAGGCCTAATCAGGGCCGATCCTAGGGTCACCGGCGCCTGGGTGCAGAAATATTTCTGGCGCCCCCACATGGGCGTGGTCATCTTACCAACTCCACCCCTTTACAAATGATTCTATGGCAACGACTCAAATACAGAGCTGCTCCCCTAAGAAGTCTTTGTTACCCTGAAATCCTCCCATGATCTCTTAACAATAAAGAAAATACAGGAAGAGAGAACACTAATGAGACCTGGAGGGGAGACTCTCTGATCCACACAGAGAGGGCTTCTGTTAGAAAGAGTCCCCAGACATAATACAGGATACGGTCAAAGACTGCAGACATGATACAAGAGCTGGACAGAGACTGTAGACATGGTACAGGAATTGGTCAGAGACTGCAGACATGGTACAAGAGAAGGTCAGAGACTGCAGATATAATACAGGAGATGGTCAGAGACTGCAGACATGGTACAGGAGATGATCAGAGACTGCAGACATAATACAGGAGATGATCAGAGACTGCAGACATAGTACAGGAGATGAACAGCGACTGCAGACATGGTACAGGAGATAATCAGAGACTGCAGACATAATACAGGAGATGATCAGAGACTGCAGACATAGTACAGGAGATGATCAGAGACTGCAGACATAGTACAGGAGATGAACAGAGACTGCAGACATGGTACAGGAGATAATCAGAGACTGCAGACATAGTACAGGAGATGATCAGAGACTGCAGACATAGTACAGGAGATGAACAGAGACTGCAGACATGGTACAGGAGATGATCAGAGACTGCAGACATGGTACAGGAGATGATCAGAGACTGCAGACATAATACAGGAGATTATCAGAGACTGCAGACATAGTACAGGAGATGATCAGAGACTGCAGACATAGTACAGGAGATGGTCAGAGACTGCAGACATAGTACAGGAGATGATCAGAGACTGCAGACATGATACAAGAGATGGTCAGAGACTGCAGACATGATACAGGAGATGGTCGGAGACTACAGACAAGATAGAATAGATGGTCAGAGACTGCAGACATGATACAAGAGACAGTCAGACACCGCAGACATGGTACAGAAGCTGGTCAGAGATTGCAGACATGATACAAGAGACGGTCAAAGGCTGTAGACATGATACAAGAGATGGTCAGAGACTGTAGACATGATACAAGAGACAGTCAGAGACTGCAGACATGGTACAGGAGATGGTCAGAGACTGCAGACATGGTACAGGAGATGGTCAGAGACTGCAGACATAGTACAGGAGATGATCAGAGACTGCAGACATGATACAAGAGACAGTCAGAGACTGCAGACATGGTACAGGAGATGATCAGAGACTGCAGACATGGTACAGGAGTTGGTCAGAGACTGCAGACATGATACAGGAGATTATCAGAGACTGCAGACATGGTACAGGAGTTGGTCAGAGACTGCAGACATGATACAGGAGATGATCAGAGACTGCAGACATGGTACAGGAGTTGGTCAGAGACTGCAGACATGATACAGGAGATGGTCAGAGACTGCAGACATGGTACAGGAGTTGGTCAGAGACTGCAGACATGATACAGGAGATGATCAGAGACTGCAGACATGGTACAGGAGATGATCAGAGACTGCAGACATGGTACAGGAGATGATCAGAGACTGTAGACATAGTACAGGAGATGATCAGAGACTGTAGACATAGTACAGGAGATGATCAGAGACTGCAGACATAGTAGAGGACATAGTCAGAGACTGTAGACATGATACAAGAGACAGTCAGAGACTGCAGACATGGTACAGGAGATGATCAGAGACTGTAGACATAGTACAGGAGATGATCAGAGACTGCAGACATGGTACAGGAGATGATCAGAGACTGCAGACATGGTACAGGAGATGATCAGAGACTGCAGACATGGTACAGGAGTTGGTCAGAGACTGTAGACATGGTACAGGAGATGGTCAGAGACTGCAGACATGATACAGGAGATGATCAGAGACTGCAGACATGGTACAGGAGATGATCAGAGACTGCAGACATAGAACAGGAGATGATCAGAGACTGTAGACATAGTACAGGAGATGATCAGAGACTGTAGACATAGTACAGGAGATGATCAGAGACTGCAGACATGGTACAGGAGATGATCAGAGACTGCAGATATGATACAAGAGAAGGTCAGAGACTGCAGACATGGTACAAGAGAAGGTCAGAGACTGCAGATATAATACAGGAGAAGGTCAGAGACTGCAGATATAATACAGGAGATGGTCAGAGACTGCAGACATAGTACAGGAGATGATCAGAGACTGCAGACATAGTACAGGAGATGATTAGAGACTGCAGACATGATACAGGAGATGGTCAGAGACTGCAGACATTATACAAGAGAAGGTCAGAGACTGCAGATATAATACAGGAGATGGTCAGGGACTGCAGACATAGTAGAGGACATGGTCAGAGACTGTAGACATGATACAAGAGACTGCAGACATGGTACAAGAGAAGGTCAGAGACTGCAGACATGGTACAGGAGATGATCAGAGACTGTAGACATAGTACAGGAGATGATCAGAGACTGCAGACATGGTACAGGAGATGATCAGAGACTGCAGATATGATACAAGAGAAGGTCAGAGACTGCAGACATGGTACAAGAGAAGGTCAGAGACTGCAGATATAATACAGGAGATAGTCAGAGACTGCAGACATGATACAAGTGAAGGTCAGAGACTGCAGATATAATACAGGAGATGGTCAGAGACTGCAGTTCCTATGGACATTAGTAGATAATGGCCGATTGGCCCTCTCACCTGACCCAGCGATGGTTCCTCTGATCAGGAGTAAGCTCACTCTGAATTGCCCGTGGTGACTCCGCTGGGTAGCACCCAGATCTGTATTCTGGCAATGACTCCATTCCTTTCTCCGCTAGGGATGGCACCAGGCTGTGTGGCTTTCCCTCTGGCTCCTGTATCTCTCTCTCTCCCATTCAGCTGAGCCTGCTGTGTGGACTGCAGTTTCCGTGTTACAGTGGGGCTGCCAGTCCTCAGGACTACATGTCCCACAATCCTCTTCTCCTTTTTCTATTCTATTTTTCCCTGGCTGATATGAAGGCGGGGGAAGAAACATAGTGGGAGGCTGTGCTGGCCAGTGCCGCTCACTAGTATAGCAGTGCACGTGCGGAGGAGAGGGAGAGGGAGGGGAAGGGGCGAAAGAAGAGCCTGCAGCTGCAGTGACGTCACTAGGGTTGGTGTCACCAGGTGCGGTATTACATGGTGTCACCCTCCTTCCACCAACTTTAGTCACCCCTCAGTACAGACCTCCCTCCACTAAGTATAGACCCCCACTAAGTATAAACCCCTCTCTCAGTACAGACCCCCCTTCATCAGTATAGACCCCCCCAGGACAAACCACCCCCACTCCATTAGTAGACCCCCACCAGGACAACCCCCCCTCCATTAGTACAGATCCCCCCAGGACAAAGCCCCCCTTCATTAGTACAGACCCCCCCAGGACAACCCCCCTCCATTAGTACAGACCCCCCCAGGACAAGCCCCCTCCATTAGTACAGACCCCCAGGACAAATCCCCCCTCTATTAGTATAGACCCCCAGGACAAACCCCCCTCTATTAGTACAGACCCCCTAGGAGAACCCCCCTCCACTAGTACAGACCCCCACAGGACAAATCCCCCCTTCATTAGTACAGACCCCCCAGGACAAACCCCCCCTCCATTAGTACAGACCCCCCCAGGACAAACTCCCCCTCCATTAGTACAGACCCCCCAGGACAAACCCTCTCCATTACTACAGACCCCCCAGGAGAACCCCCCCTCCACTAGTACAGACCCCCACAGGACAAATCCCCCCTTCATTAGTACAGACCCCCCACCAGGACAAACCCCCCTCCATTAGTACAGACCCCCCACCAGGACAAACCCCCCTCCATTAGTACAGCCCCCCCCAGGACCCCCCCTCCATTAGTACAGACCCCCCGGACAAACACCCCCCTCCATTAGTACAGACCCCCCCCAGAACAACCCCCCTCCATTAGTACAGACCCCCCAGGACAAACCCCCCCTCCATTAGTACAGACCCCCAGGACAAATCCCTCCATTAGTACAGACCCCCCAGGACAAATCCCCCCTCCATTAGTACAGACCCCCCCAAGACAACTCCCCCTTCATTAGTACAGACCCCCCAGGACAACCCCCCCATTAGTACAGACCCCCAGGACAACCCCCCATTAGTACAGACCCCCAGGACAACCCCCCCATTAGTACAGACCCCCCAGGACAACCCCCCATTAGTACAGACCCCCCAGGACAACCCCCCCATTAGTACAGACCCTCCAGGACAACCCCCCATTAGTACAGACCCCCCAGGACAACCCCCCCATTAGTACAGACCGCCCAGAACAACCCCCCTCCATTAGTACAGACCCCCCAGGACAAACCCCCCCTCCATTAGTACAGACCCCCAGGACAAATCCCTCCATTAGTACAGACCCCCCAGGACAAATCCCCCCTCCATTAGTACAGACCCCCCCAAGACAACTCCCCCTCCATTAGTACAGACCCCCCAGGACAACCCCCCCATTAGTACAGACCCCCAGGACAACCCCCCATTAGTACAGACCCCCAGGACAACCTCCCCATTAGTACAGACCCCCCAGGACAACCCCCCATTAGTACAGACCCCCCAGGACAACCCCCCCATTAGTACAGACCGCCCAGGACAACCCCCCATTAGTACAGACCGCCCCCCCAGGACAACCCCCCATTAGTACAGGCCCCCCAGGACAACCCCCCATTAGTACAGACCGCCCCCCCAGGACAACCCCCCATTAGTACAGACCGCCCCCCCAGGACAACCCCCCCATTAGTACAGACCCCCAAGGACACCCCCCCCATTAGTACAGACCCCCCAGGACAACCCCACATTAGTACAGACCGCCCCCCCAGGACAACCCCCCCATTAGTACAGACCGCCCCCCCAGGACAACCCCCCCATTAGTACAGACCGCCCCCCCAGGACAACACCCCCATTAGTACAGACCGCCCCCCCAGGACAACCCCCCCATTAGTACAGACCTCCCCCCAGGACAACCCCCCCATTAGTACAGACCGCCCCCCCAGGACAACCCCCCCATTAGTACAGACCGCCCCCCCAGGACAACCCCCCCATTAGTACAGACCGCCCCCCCAGGACAACCACACATTAGTACAGACCGCCCCCCCAGGACAACCCCCCCATTAGTACAGACCGCCCCCCCAGGACAACCCCCCCATTAGTACAGACCGCCCCCCCAGGAAAACCCCCCCATTAGTACAGACCGCCCCCAGGACAACCCCCCCATTAGTACAGACCGCCCCCAGGACAACCCCCCCATTAGTACAGACCGCCCCCCAGGACAACCCCCCCATTAGTACAGACCGCCCCCTGGACAACCCCCCCATTAGTACAGACCGCCCCCCAGGACAACCCCCCCATTAGTACAGACCGCCCCCCCAGGACAACCCCCCCATTAGCACAGACCGCCCCAGGGACAAACCTCCCTCTATCAGTACAGATAGACACATTAACACCTGGGCAGCAGCTAGAGAGGACAGTGTGCAGCCATGAACAGATCGAGACAGGCTGCAGGCATCAGCTTAGGCGGGAGTGAGAGACAGCGGATGAGAGAGAGAACCTGTGTCAGGCTGCAGGCACGGGCCGCCCCCCCTCCCCACTCCCCCCAGCGAAGTCACTGCGCGGCTGGTCTCTCTCAACACAGAGACCAGCCGCTCCGATCTCCGGCGGCTGCTCTCCTCTGACAGGAGGAGGAGGAGGGAGGGGGGACAGGCTCTAGCAATGTAAAGCACAGCGGCGCCGGCGCGGCCGCTCCGCGGCGGTGAGCTGCTGCTGCTGCGGACAGAGCTACTTCTGGACACGGAGGGGAGGAGGAGGAGGGAAGGGAGCACTCTGGCGCTTCAGCGCCCCCACCTCTCTGGCGCCTGGGTGCACTGCACCCCGTGCACCCGCCTGGGACCGGCCCTGGGCCTAATACAATGGGGGTAGAGGCCATGGGTAGAATGAGGAAGGAAATTCACTCCTGGTGGAGTATCCCTACCGACATCCTAATAGGTAGCGTCTGGAAATGGATAGGGCCCCCTGGGAGCACAGTGCCATCAATTGACGAGACTACCAGTGGTGTAGCGAGGGGAGAAAGGGTAAGCTTCATAGAAGAAGCAGTTCTCCAATCCATAAAATTTCCGGCAGCCCCGGAGTCCAGATATGCTAGGAGCAATTGGGGAGAAGGGCCTACATGGAGGAACACCGGAAGAAGAAGATGAGAAGGTGATGTTTCTGGGTCCAATACTCCACCTTCTAAATGTATTAGACCCGAGCGTTTCCCAGACGAAGTGAGCAGGAGTCACGAAAATGACCCTTGCCCCCACAATAAAGACACAAGCCCAGAGTTCTGTGTCTAGCACGTTCTTCGCGGGTTAGTCTGGTCCGGCCCAGCTGCATAGGTTCCTCAGCAGGCAGAGGATTCTCCACAGGGCGACGGTAGAAGAGTTCTGGCTGACTAGGACCTAGAGGGTGCTGGCGTCTTTTTTCTAGGGACCTCTCCTGGAAACGAATGTCAATCTGATTGCACAAAGAAATTACATCGTCCAGACCGGCGGGGATGGCTCTTCCTGCTAATTCGTCCTTCACTCGGTCAGAGAGGCCATGTAAAAAGGTTGCGACCAGGGCCTCATTGTTCCAGCTCAATTCAGCTGTGAGGATACGGAACTGAAGCGCATATTGTCCCACTGAACAAGATTCTTGGTGAAGGCGTAAAATAGCACTAGCCGCTGAAGAAACCCGAGCTGGCTCCTCGAAGATGTTACGAAAAAGCTTCAAGAAGTCGGACAGGCTGGAAACCACCGGGTCATTCTTCTCCCACAGGGGGGCAGCCCAAGCTAAAGCTTCACCAGAGAGGAAGGAAATTATATAGGCTACCTTAGCCCGATCAGACAGAAAGTTTTGAGGCTGGAGCTCAAAATGAATGGTGCATTGGCTGAGGAAGCCCCTGCAGGCCTTGGAGTCTCCAGAAAAACGGGACGGAGCTGGCAGTGAATATGAATGTGTGGCTGCGACTGGTGCGATAGGTGCAGCTGCTGATTGCACTTGAGGCTGCAGGTTCGGGTTTCCCAAGGAGGCCTGGAGCTGCTCGAAGCGGGAAGCCAGATCCTTAAGGAATCACATCACCTGAGTCTGATTAGATTCCTGGGCCTCGAGTCTGCAAACTATGCCCTGCAATGGATCGGCTGCAGGAAGCGGCAAGTCAGCCGGGTCCATGGCTGATCAAACTGTCAGGTCACCTAGAGTCTGGGTGACAGATGCACACCATTGGAATCAGGAGTGCACCACAAGGCAGTGGGCCCTACGGCTGACTGCTGCGGATGGGAGTCCGGGTGGTAAGGAAGGCAGGACCGCTGGGACACCAACACTGATCCCCCTAGGGGCTAGAGCGTAGGATTCCCTGGGGCGCGGAGTCTAAGAGCCAGCAGGTGTTCACCAGAGCCTCTAGAGGTGAGGATGGACTGGGCTGCAACTGGCTCCGGGTCGCCCAGCTCACACCCACAGTAGGCAACAGGAGGATAGGGATAGTAAAGGAATAAGCCAAGGTCAGGGCCACAAGCAGACAAGGACAACAGAGTTCACGCCAAGGTTCAGGGTCACAGGCAAACAGGGATAGTTGGGGACACGCCAGAGGTCAGGGTCACGAGCAGACAGGAATAGTAGAGAA
This sequence comes from Lithobates septentrionalis, assembly GCA_037952835.1. Classification (NCBI taxonomy): domain Eukaryota; kingdom Metazoa; phylum Chordata; class Amphibia; order Anura; family Ranidae; genus Lithobates; species Lithobates septentrionalis. The sequence continues at coordinate 1,845,355 of JBBDGP010001095.1, read as the reverse complement.
CACGCCAAAGTCGGTAACAGAAACAAACGTAGAGCACACGGCAGGCAGGAACAGGAAGCCAAACACACAAAGGTTGATCAGCAGGGCTGACATGCAGTGCAGAGGTTAATATAGAGTTCTCTGATAGGAGCTGGGGTGGAGCCATGCTAGAGGAGAGTTAATAAAAGCAGTCAGTTGAGAGACAGCTGGTCTTTGGAGAAGAACACATGGAAACAGGTAAGCTGACAAACAACCTCTATTGCATAACCATGACATGCTGTTGACACATATGAGACCTGCTCTGCTACACAGTGCTGTTACATGCTGTGAGTGTTCCCAGTCAGACGCCTTCCCACAGGGTTTGTTGTGAAATATTGAATTCTACATTATTACAAATTCTGTTTCGTGTAACTGATTTCTGAGTGTTTACTGTTGCCACACCATGCTGCACCTCCCCAGTGGAACCCTAGGGTTCCTCCAGAGGTTGCCAGTGGTTCCTGGAGCTGTGGCTGATTGACCTCTCATATGATGGTGTCTGCAGAATTCCAGATCCGGTGCCACTTGGCAGAGCCATCTGTACAGCGGTAGCCGGTCCATAAAGGGCGCAGGGGCGCCACTCTTCTTATTTCAATGCTGGGCGCCGGACTCATAGGTTTCTATGAGTTTTTTTTTGTTTTTGCTTTTTTGGAAGCACCTGATTAGAGCCTGAGGCTCTCATTGGCTTCAAAAAGGTTGGGCTTGGGGCGCTGAGCACTGTGCCTTGAACCCACCCTCTTGTGACATTAGTGAATGAATATTCGCTATTGTCTTCCGGCTTCTCCTCCCGGCCAATCAGGACAGGAGGTGGATCTTAAAGAGGTAGTAAAGTCTTCCTCTTTAAATGTACCTACAGGTAAGCCTAGAGTAAGTCTTACCTATAGGTGCTGTAAATATCTCCTACATTTGCACTGTTTAGGAGATATTTACTATATACGCTGCCGCTGACATCATCGGTGCGTGAGGCACTGAAGGAATGGCCCGCTCGTGCTGTTTCTTCAGGGCCCGTGCCCGGCGGGAGTGATGACTTCGTGGCTCCGGCCAATCACAGCGCCGAAGCCCGCAAACCCCGAAGTAAGTCTGGGAAAGATGTCGGCTCTGTCAGCAGTGTGCCATTGCCGATTCAGGGCATCGTTCATCACTCATTTCATAATGAGCGATGCATACTAGCTCATTATGCCTTTGTCTTGCAGGTTGTTTTTTTCTTTTTTTTTTTGGAGGTTTATAACCTCTTTAAGATCGGATTAGCCGGGAGGAGAAGCCGTTGAAGGCATGACAATGGATGTGGTGAGGGCGGACCCGGTGGGGCGTTTGTTTGTCGCTCACCCAAAAATTGAGCACCAGCCGCCACTGAATCTGTATGACAAAAAAGCATCTATTTAGCTGTCTGTGAGGATGGCATTCTGACCACCACTGTAAGTGGGGCATCCTTCTAACTGGCCAACAATGTAATGGGCATTATTCCCGCAGAGCCCAATCAATGAATTTTAGCAGATGTCCCCCACGATCTGAACATTATTTCACGGGTTCCTCTGAGGTGAAAGGTTTGTGAAAGGCTGACTTTGAGCAATTACAGATTTGGGTAATACATTTTAACAATCCCGTTTAGTGTACGGGAGGCTGGGAAAGAAACAGCTGATTATATGGGACCAATCCCAAAGGCACGGTCTGCACAGCTGTGGAATGTATCTACATACCCAGCTTTCCCCATAATCCCCTATGAAAACTCCACTGGGTTTCTTAATACAACTTTGATTAGTGTGCTGTAATAAAGAAGGTCTTTCTTTTAAATTCCTTGCATATCACAGACTAGAAATAGGTCACAGGCTGTGCCACAGTGCACAATGGGCCCTTCTCCTAGGGGGCGGGGGGGAACAGTAATAAAGACGGCAACATGAAAGGCAGGATGACAAATGACGCCATAGTATGGGGACGAATTTTAAAAAGAAGCTCATTCCTATGGGTCCATCTACATCACACCACCAGCCTAGCACAGCAACACTGGCCGCGTACGCCCCTGTCACACCCTCCTAGGGGAGCCCAGCTTTGGGAGGTAACTAAAGTTCACATAGCTATGGGAAAAGAATAACACAGAAGGATTAATATTGTACAGCCAGACTAGGAAGCAATCTGTTTCACACTAGAACTCAGTATGTAGCCCAGTTAGAACATTTTGTCTATACAGATACTGCCACAGAGAAAGTGAGCCAAAGGTCTATGCTTTCATTTATTTTTTGATAAAAAAAAAAAAACTGACATTTAACGGTTTCCTTGACTTCAGGTAGACATAACAATTTTAAAGATTAAAATACGCCTTGCTTGAGAAAATAAGGGGACTGCCATTGCTGACCCCCCTTTTTGAAAATGTTCAATAACTGGCTGTCATACTGACTAAAGCTGAACTCCCAGGTAGAGATAAAATACAAGAAATAATTCTGCTCTGTGGTCAATAATACATCATTTAAATCTTAACTCCGGACAAAAAAATATTTTGTGTATTTGTACAGTAAAAATAAATGAAGTGTGCCATGCCTATGGCTGCTGCAACATTCATTAAGCCCCTGGTCACACTGGTGCGACCTGTAATGCGATTTGACAGGTCCAAATCGCCATAAGTCTCACCCAATTGTCGGCAATGGAACTGTTCAAATTGGTGCGACACCGATTTTGCGGTGCTGCACTATTTTGCAAGTGTAGTTCCTGCACTACTTTTGTCGATTTCAGGTGTGACTCGCATAGACATCTGTGCATGAAATTGCACAGATGTCAGCCAAGTCGCACCTGAAGTCGCACTGACATGCGGCTTTGAAAGCGTGCGATTTCAAGTGAAGTCGCACGATTCCAAAGTCGGATTTGGTGTGACCGGGGGGGCTAAATCTTTTAGGTCCCTTTTCACATGGGCTTTCTGATCAGATCCGCCTGTCACATTTTCAGACAGACCTGATCAGAAGCTCCATCTGAGTCTATGGGCAGGCCATTGATGTGCGCAGCCTATTACATAAGGGTGTGCACCCCAGAGCACAAACACTCATGCGTGTATTTCAGCAGAGCAGCGGACGGTTTCAGTAGAGCGGAGATTGGTGTTGGTAGGGCAGTGGATGGTGTCAGTAGTTTTTTTTTAAATACTAATATTTTTTACAATATTTATTTTATGTTTTCTATTTTTTTTTTTTAGTAGCCCTGGTGGGGGCTTTGGTGAAATATCAAGAGTCTTAAAATACCCCTGATATCTCACTTTTAAGACTGAGGACAGAGATTTCCCTATAAAATTTTCAGAATTTATTGGTCCTCCATAAAAGACACAGCAGCTGTAAACGTGTTTCAGCCCCGTGGGCCTTGTTCACTAGTGTGTAATTAGTGTGTGAACGCGTTTCAGCCCCGTGGGCCTTGTTCACTAGTGTGTAATTAGTGTGTAAACGCGTTTACAGCTGCTGTCTGTTACTGCGTCTTTTATGAAGAACCAATAAATTCTGAAGATTTTAAAGAGCAAGCAAGAAGTTGCTGACTTTCTCTTTTCATGATTGCAATTGCAGCTGAGCAACTGCCTTTCTGCACCCAGATAGCTATGTAAATGTTCTTATCTTATTGGGTAGTACCCTACCTCTGCTTTTCTTTAGAGATGTTCCTCTTTCTCTGCAGACTTAGCTGCACTGGACAGTGAATGAATGGTAAGTGTTATGATGAGCGGCATCCTGTTCATTTACAAACTGAAGCATAGTAAACATGATTTACTATGCTTCAGTTAAGAATGAACACAAGAGCAATTAGTACAGATCACTCACTGTGTTTACTCAAAAAAGGAAGGGGCTGATAAATGAAATGTTTACCGGCCCCTTTCCCCACTCTCCATCCTGAAACATCCTGGGAGAGGAGAGGAGGGAAGCTAGTAGCACTGCAGGCGGGAGACAGGGGCGCCAGAAAGCCTTGGAAATCTAAACAAAACACGTAGGGTGCCCACGTGTCCCGGATTGCCCGGGACATTCCCGCAATTGGCAGGTCTGTCCCGGGTCCCGGGCACCCTCATTCCGGGACAATACAGTGTCCCGGAATGGAATTGACAGAGTGAGCAAACCCCGCCATAGCGCTGGTGCTCGCTCTGCCTCCAGCTCCACCTGAGACTCTGGTAACTGGTTGCTATAGCCGCCTGGCGGCTAGCAAAAAGTGAGCTCACAGCACGACTCTGCCCAGCATGCAAAGCGGAGGAAAAGTTAACTTTCTCCTCCTCCGTGCCTAACGCTCTCCACCTTGCCGGACAAGGCTGTCAAATCCACCGGCACTGTTACCATCTCCGCAGCTCTGTTCATGGATGTCTCCCTGCCTGGTACCGCAGAGCAGACCGAAGCTGCTTCCCGCTCCTCGGCTATTTACAAGTACACAGAGAGGGAAGAGGGACACCGCTGTGCAATCCTGGCGCTGAGCTGAGGTCTGTTCTAAGCTTATATTATGTGTATGTAGATAGACAGAGGACGGACAGGGACAGTGATCAGGAAAGGGGTAAAAAGTGCCCCCAGCACGTTTCTGACACCCACCTCTCCACTAGCACAAGTGCAAGGGGGGGTCTGTACTGTGGGGGGTTCTCTACTTAGTGGGGGTCTGTACTGTACTACTGTGAGGTTCTGTATTTAGGGGGGTCTATAATGAGGGAGGGGGGTCTATACTTAGTCAGGGGGGTCTATACTGATGGAGAAGGGGTCTGTATTTAGTGGGGGGGTCTACACTGAGGGGGGAAGTCTGTACTGAGGGAGGTGAATCTATACTTGATGGAGGGGGGTCTTTACTGAGGCGGTATATACTTAGTGGAGAGGGGGGTCCATACTGAGAGAGGGGGCCTATACTTGGTGGAAAGGGGGGTCGGTACTGAGGGAGAGGGCCTAAAGTTAGTGGAGGGGGGTCCGTACTGAGGGAGGGGGCCTATAGTTAGTAGAGGGGGGTCCGTACTGAGGGAGGGGGTCTATAGTTAGTCCGGGGGTCTGTACTGAGGGAGGGGGCCTATACTTAGTGGAGAGGGGGGTCAGTACTGAGGGAGAGGGTCTATAGTTAGTGGGGGGGTTGGTACTGAGGAAGGGGGCCTATAGTTAGGGGGTCCGTACTGAGGGAGGGGACTTATATTTAGTGGAGAGGGGCGGAATGAGGGAGGGGGTCTATAGTTAGTAGAGGGGGGGTCTCCCGTTCCACCACCACATCCCAAAGGTTTGAGATCTGGTGACTGTGGAGGCCATTGGAGTACAGTGAACTCATTGTCATTTTCAGGAAACCAGTGGTGAGATGATTTGAGCTTTGGGACATGGTGCATTATCCTGCTGGAGGAGCCATCAGAAGATGGGTACACTGTAGTCATAAAGGGATGGGCATGGTCAACAGTACTCAGCTATGTCATGGCATTTAAACGATGCTCAATTGGTACTTAGGGGCTCAAAGTGTGCCAAGAATATATCCCCCACACCATTACACCACCACCACCAGCCTGAACCGTTGCTACAAGGCAGGATGGATCCATGCTTTCATGTTGTTTATGCCAAATTCTGCCCCTTTAATCTGAATGTCGCAGCTGAAATCGAGACTCATCAGACCAGGCAACGTTTTTCCAATCTTCTATTGCCCGAATTTGGTGAGCCTGTGCAAATTGTAGCCTCAGTTTCCTCTTAGCTGACAGGAGTGTGTTTCCTTTTCATAAATTATTTGTATTTACTTTCAATGTGCCTTTGAATTTGCTACAAAATTTGACAACTCTAGAAAGAGTCAGTTCCTGAGCCCAGCCCCCTTCTTTCTTGCATGTCATAGCCCTCTCTTGTTCTGGGACTATGTAATTACTGTGTGCTAGGACAGGTCCTCTCTAACTTCCTCACCTTTTATGTTGCTGTTGGGGCTGCTAGCATCATATCCTGGATGGTGGTGCAGCAGCCTTTGACCTTTGGATATCTACACATAGGCGGCTTTTACAGGTAAATAACATACAAAAAGATGTTCAATTCATTAATAAACTTCTGAAAAGATTGTCAAAAAGATTTGGTCAGGTGGCAGAGTCTCTTTAGTAATATACTTCCACAGATTGAGTTGGTATACAGATAAACATTTTAAGGTAATACAACTTTTGTTCCAGGTGTGATCATTTTGACAAAAGATGGTTATTTACAGCTTAAATGTCAGCCGATTCAGCAGGAATTTGAGCTATGGGTGGCCCTATTGCCACCACAAACCTAAAAAAAAAGTATATTTTTCAATCAACTTTTGTCGAAAGAGGCAGGTGGAAGATTGTCAGGCAAACGGTGACTGCTTCCCATCAGATGCAGTCACTATTCGGGTATTCAGCAGTCACAGGTACTGCCAACTGCTGAATACAGTAGCCACACATGTATTGCTTACTTTATCCCCAGCATCCAATCAGACAGCAGCATGGAGAATTCTGTATATACACTGTTTTTATTTTTAACAGAAGGTCCCAATGTCACTAATTACTCTTCAACTGGCCCTGCACTATAGATTCAGGTTGTACAAATCCCATACAATCTTCTTTAGAATTACCAAAACCAATACTAGGATAAATCCAAACACTCTATCCATTTTGTATCCAATCAGGCAGGCCCTTGATTGTAGATCTAATGGAGAGATTGTACAACCAGATTGTATGGCCAGCTTTATAAAACCATAATTGTCTTGCCCTATTGTCTTCCACATGCATGTATACAAATATTTGAAAGCATCACTAGAAAACTTTTCCAAGCAAATTTTGGTGACTACTTATCACTACAATGAAGAAATTGGCTAATATCAAACCCAGGGCAATGCAAACCGGTGGATAAAATAACATAGAAATAAAGAAATTAGAGACAGTTGTTAAAATTTTCTATAACTGGGGTGACGTAACAAAGAGTGGATTTAAGAGAAAGCAATAAAATCTTGGCTGTTTTTTTAAGAAAACCAAAATTAAAGGCTGACTTCTTATTCTGCAAATGTTAGTTGCCTGGATGTCATGTGGCATTCAACACTTTACTAAACCAGAACAAGTATGCAGTAAGGACTAATGATTTTATCCTGACATATGAGATCTGTATACTTGTTCTGGGTCTGCAATTCAAAAAGTATTAAAGGTTCTAGCTTGGCTTAGCTGGCATGTCAACCAAGCATCTAGAATTTTCAAATGGAGGCAGGAAAGGAACTGGTCTGTACACAAAAGGGAATTATGTCTCTCAAGGTAAAATACTCTCTTATGAAATCACTCATATCAATGCTACATATTATGTGTGTATATACACACACTGGCCAATTTATTAGGACACCTTGCTAGTACCGGGTTGGGCCTCCTTTTGCCTTCAGAACTGCCTTAATTCTTCATGGCATAGATTCAACAAGGGGTTGGAACAGGGGCGGACTGATAACTCATGGGGCCCCCGGGCAATAGGAGATTATGGGGCCCCCAGGCAATCAGATTATGGGGACACACAGTATACACACACACAGTATACAATCACACAGTATACACATACATGTACACACAGTATACACAGACAGATGTAAAAAAAAACAGATTTATACATACTGTCCCTGGTTTTACTGAGGCTGGCAACCCTGATGGGGGCCCCCTAGTGGCCCAGGGCCCTCGGGCAGTGCCCTAATCGCTCAATGGTCAGTCCGCCCCTGGGTTGGAAACATTCCTCATAAATTTTGGCCCATAGTGACATGATAGCATCACGCAGTTGCTGCATATTTGTCGGCCGCACATCCATGATGCGAATCTCCTGTTCCAACACCAAATCCCAAAGGTTTGAGATCTGGTGACTGTAGAGGCCACTGGAGTACAGTGAACTCATTGTCATGTTCAGGAAACCAGCGGTGATATGATTTGAGCTTTGGGACATGGTGCATTATCCTGCTAGAAGGAGCCATCAGAAGATGGGCACACTGTAGTCATAAAGGGATGGGCATGGTCAACAATACTCAGGTATGTCATGGCATTTAAACAATGCTCAGTTGGTACTTAGGGGCTCAAAGTGTGCCAAGAATATATCCCCCAAACAGTTACACCACCAGCCTGAACCGTTGCTACAAGGCAGGATGGATCCATGCTTTCATGTTGTTTATGCCAAATTCTGCCCCTTTAATCTGAATGTCACAGCTGAAATCGAGACTCATCAAACCAGGCAACATTTTTCCAATCTTCTATTGCCCAATTTTGGTGAGCCTGTGCAAATTGTAGCCTCAGTTTCCTCTTCTTAGCTGACAGGAGTGGCACCCGGTGTGGTCTTCTGCTGTAGCCCATGCACTTCAAGGTTCGGTGTGCTGTGCGTTCAGACATGGTATTCTGCATACCTTGGTTGTAACGAGTGATTATTTGAGTTACTGTTGCCTTCTATCATTTTGAACCACTCTGACCTTAACAAAGCATTTTTGTCCACACAACTGCCGCTCACTGGATATTTTCTTTTTCGGACCACTCTCTGTAAACCCTAGAGATGGTTGTCAGTAGATCAGCAGTTTTTGAAATACTCAGACCAGCCCGTCTGGGACCAACAACCATGCCTTGTTCAAAGTCACTTAAAACCAATTTCTTCCCCATTCTGATGCTTGGTTTGAACTTTAGCAAGTCGTCTTCACCACGTCTAGATGCCTAAAATGCATTGAGTTGCTGCCAAGGGATTGGCTATTTAGCTATTTGTGTTACAAAGCAATTAAACAGGTGTACCTAATAAAGTGGCCGGTCAGTGTATATAGTGAGAGAAGGGGGGAGTCACTGGTGAAAAATAACAAAAAAAACCTTTAAAATTAAAAACCTGATTGAGACTCAACTCCCACTCTCTTGTGTAAAAATGAAAAAAAAGATCAAATGATCAGCTCTGTGGACTAAATGCAAAAATGTTCCTTTATTACATTATATATAAAAGTTAAAACCACACCAAAAACATCACCCATACATAAACACACATTAAAAACATGTGCCTGCCTCTCTCAAGGGATGATCACCCCTACACATAATATCTCATCCTGTGTTATACTCTATTAATAAGGTTATAATGGTAAAAGTTTGGGTGATCCTGTGGTGATTTTCCAAATGGAAACACTCCCATGCACTGAGCCAGTCAATCGGCAAACAAGTCCAACGTATGTACATCTGCTGAGGGTGCAATCCTCAAAAGGAAACCAAAATCCCAGAGTTTAATAATGGTATTTACTGAAAAGCCCGCCCCATAGGGTACACCAATAATGCCCTCAAGGCGCTCATAGGGCACTGTGGTCCAGAACATGTGTCTTTCCTTTAAAAATAGAGATCCAGAACTGATTTGTGCATTTTGATCTCATAGACTTCAAGTGCTTTTGTGTGTTTTTGTGCAAGTTTTTGCACCTGAAGAACAGTTCTCCTTTAAGCTCATACTCCTCCTCTCTTCCCACCTAGGAGCTCAAAAAAATACACATGCAAAAAATGCCACACTTTAAAAAAATAAGCGTATATGCAGGCTAAAAATGCATGTAGAAAGTACTTTTGATATTCACTTACTAGGTGTGAAGGGAGGCTCATGAAGATGAGAGGAGCAGGAGGTATTCTGTAGTCTAAATCAGAAGTGAGTAATCTTAGGTGACAACGCTACACCTCCATAGATATGGTACGGTGAGCGTTGTCACTCTAGGACAGGGATTAGGTTACCAACAACTAATGCAGCTACCACAGGATTTGTAACATTGTCGTTGTTGGGTTTAGATACACAGGGCAATCGCTCCACAAAAATTCTGACTGCTACAAAACAATCATCAGAATAAAACATTTACATCACTATGAGTAGCCAGTAGTAGGAGTGTCCAGCTTTCCATTCACTTACTGCATAGCACAAGATCTCTCTACACAATAGGCAACACATTAAATAGATGAAAGGAGATAGTATTCCTATTATTAATAAAGAATAGCAGGGGGTGTCCTCAAGAAGGGGATTTTTGTGACTGTCTAGTGCTGTGCAAAGCATGAATCTGTGGAGTGCTATGAGTAGAAGTAGTGAAGAAGTTTGATGTTGCCAATCTGGTACCTCCTCCTCCTGGATTTAATTTGTGTGAAGATCAGACCACCTCATAAAGCCCCTGATAAATGCTGCAGGCTCCAGCTGCTGTCTTTTGCTTGTGGTGCTGAACTGAGTCAGACATGAAGGAGATCCTGACTCTTCTACTAAGCTGCATCACTTGTAGAGGGCTGGGGTTAAAGAGCAGCCTTCATGTACAGGACTGTGCACTGCTCTCTGTCCAGGGACATCACACCTACTACCAGGTAACAGATGGCCAGGAGCTGGTGACCTCCACCTGGGACACCAGGAGCCAACTGGTATCATGTTCTGTGGACCAGGATGATGGGACAGTCAGTTCTTTCCTTACCCAGTGCAGCAGGCAAGATGATGTGTTGTACAGTAGCTATGGGGGCTTTGATGAAGCCAGGGTGGCATGCTTATACTTCCTGCAATCAAATCAGCCTGTAAGGAGAATAGAATCAAATGATCAACATGCAAGAGTCAAGAGGGGCTTTACCTATCCAGGGACCCTGTGGTGTGGAGCTGGGAATAATGCAGACAAAGAAACTGATCTAGGTAAGAGCAAAGCTTGTACCAATTTCCAATACCAGTTAGTTGTACCAACTAACCTTTAGAAAAGCCTTTCTCCGCCAGGGTTCCTCCAGAGTTGCTACAAGTTCCTTGAGCAATGAGCAACTTCTGCCTCTCAGATGAGTAATCCCTGACATCAATGATCATTTTAGCTATCTGTAAACTCTTGATGACCATGAATAGAAAGAATATTAATCCCACAGACCATCACCCTTATGTATTGTGAGTTGTATATATAGTAATTATTTGCAGGGCTTCCCTGAGCACAGAAACTTATTTTAAGGGTTCCCCCATGTTGAGAGGGTTCAGAAAGGCTGGACTAGACAGAAAAATGACCTGATATATATATATATATATATATATATATATATATATATATATATATATATATATATATATATATATAAAGGTGGAAGAGTGGAAGAAGGTTCTAAAAATTCAGTGACTGCTGAATTCAGAAGGCTGAATCTTGGCAGGTCTAGGCAATTGATTTTTCAACAGTAAAAGAGGAGGTGTTGTCCTCAGCAACCAAAGAATGTCATTTCACCAAAGCAGAATAATTGGCTGATTACAACATACAGTCACCTGCATCAAAATCTAACAGTGCGAATATTTTTAAAACTTTTTTTATTATATTAAAAGCTTTTATTTCAGATTTATTGAACCAGACAATAAGTATCCTTTTACTAGTTTTTTGTTTTCTTCCAAGAGCATTTGAATGGATTTCTTTAGAAACAGAAAAGTGCTGAATCATAAAGTTATGTACTGCTGGAAAGCACACCCTCAGCATACCATTAAAGTGACACCACAAGAATTCCCTTTCACTGGCTTATTGACAATCTCAGAAGAACACTTTTGAATGTTTCAGTGGGTGCAATTTAGGAACAGCTAGAAATATTTTTGTGTTGCCCATAGCAACCAGCTTTTGTCACAGGAGAATGGGATGGGGTGCTGCAGAAGGAACTGATATGATCCACTGTTCTCAGTATTAATATTTGAAAAACCCAGTATTTAAAACAAAGTCCTTGTCTAGTTTTGCCCTGTGTTCTAATTTATTATGATGTGATAATTATTACAGTTCAATAATATGGAAACTGAGCTGTCAAAACCTGGTGATGGTACATATTCGTTGAAGACAATTTGTCACCAAGAAACCACGAATAGGACTGCTGTCAGTTGAGGACATTAAAGTTGAACTAAAGGCAAAACCTTTTTTTTTCCATTTTTGATAGAGTAAGGGAGGGTTATAACTCCTGTAAGGTTTATTTTTGCCATCTCTGTCCCATTGAGGAGATTTCCATTCACTTCCTGTCCCATAGCTAAAAAAGTGAGAGAAAATCCCTCTAGTGTGGGAATTTCTGGTTGTCACCAGGGTCACCAGAACTATTGTCCCCATTGGAAGATTTCCCCTCTATTTATGTTTTGGTGACACTTTTGGCTATAACAGTAAACAGAACAAAAAAAACAGCAATAAAAACCTGACAGGTGCTCTAATCCCTCTTCACTTTATCCAAAACTGAATAAAAAAAGTTTTGCCTTTAGTCATACTTTATGGAAAATGCTCTACAATTTTCAGAAAGTGTGAAGCTTTCTCAATGCAATTCAGAAATTAAATCTGAAAGTACCAAAGCTCGTCATTTGCTATAAAAAAAAAAAAGAAAGACAGAAAAAAAATCTGTTATCATTGGCAGAATTATAAGGGGGCAAAAGAGACGATTGCCCTGGGCCCCTGCCAGAAGGAGCCCCTCTCTATACAAAAATATTCTAGTTAAAAAAAGTGTTTCTTTTATTAACATTTTCCTTGTGAAGCAATATTTTGCCCATAATCATCTTTTAAGATGTTCACACTAGACTGGTAAATTCTCTGTTTTAAACAAAGTTATGCCTACAACTGTTTTTGTGTGTATGTCAACAACCAGCGGATTGGACGAAAAAAAATGTCTCAATGCTTGTGATTAGTGGTATGCAGTGTCGGCTTCCTGGTGGGATCGGGCAGGTGGGTTGGGACTAGGATCCCGAACACACCTGACCCCATCTCTACTAATTAATAGGGTGTGTTCAGATCCTAGTCCAAACCCATGTGAGTGAGCCCACCAGGAAGCTGTCACTGTACTGGGCCAATCATCTGCAGTCGAGGCATTCCCCCGCCCCACAACCACACGTATACACCTTATGTATATGGGCATCTGCAGGGCAACAAAAGCCCCAGCCTCAGATGATTGGCCCAGCAAAGGCTACAGCTTCCTGGCAGACTTGCTTACATGGGTTCAACCTAGGATTGGACAAAATGCCCACGCACATCCCTACTAATGAACATTGCCTTCTCTCTGCTCTCTATTTCAGGTAACTAAACTTTGTCCTCCCACCCTAAAAGTAACCTCTCAGCCATGTTAAATGTTTAAAACTGGAGTTTAGTTAAAACATTATGTTGCTACAGTTTTAGTCACATAAAATACCTGTAATGAAGTGTATCCCACATCCATTAAGCTGATTGATGGTTTCCATAGAAATCTTCTCTCCACTGATGCCTGGTCCTCTTCATAGTGCTGAGCATTCGACACTACATTGATTAATGGCTTCAGGTCTATTATTGCAGTACATTAAAGAGGTCCTGATGGATGCCCACGGCTTTCTCCATTGAAAAAGGTTATTACATTTTTTTCAGATTATGTAACACATCCTGTGAATAGGGGAGAGGATCCTGTGATTCATCTGCCCCTCATCCATTCAAAGAAGATTTTACTTTTTATTGAAAACAGTGCAAGGACGTTTGTTCATATAGGGGAGGACATAAAGGGGCGTGCAATGTTCTGCAATATTAGACCTGAAACTATTTACTCCCTCAGAGCCAGAAATTCAATGATATGAAGAGGACCAGGCAGCAGTGGAGAGAAGATTTCCATGGGAACCACCAGCTTGCAGGACATGGAGCATACTTCTTTACTAGTAAGTTATGTGACCAAAGCTGTAGCAAAAAAAAAAAAAAGAAGAAATCTCAGCTTCCAAAGTAAGCACTCTAACAAAGAAACTACAAAGTGTCTGCTATTACCTTTGCAAGCCAGTAGGCTCTCCTAAGAGCCCTTTCACACTGCCAGCACCCAGGTGTTGGCAGTAAAGCGCCGCTAGTTTTAGTGGAGCTTTACCGTCGTTTTTGCAGCGCTTTTCGAATAGAGGGTTAAAAGCACCCACAAAGCGCCGCTGTCGAGGCGCTGCCCATTGATTTCAATGAGCAGGGGCATTTTAGGAGCGGTGTATACACCGCTTCTAAATGGCCTCCAAGAAGCTGCTTGCAGGATTTTTTTTTTGATGTCCTGCCAGCGCAGCGCCCCAGTGTGAAAGCACTCGGGCTTTCACATTGGGATTGCAGATGAGGCTTTTTTCAGGCGCTTTACAGGCCCTATTTTTAGCGCTAAAACGCCTGAAAAATGCCTCCAATGTGAAAGGGGTCTAAATGTGCCATTTTAGAACAAGTTTTACTTTATTTCCTAGGTTCAGGGATAAGTCCTGTTTACTGCCCTCTCCCTGTCCAATGAGAATGCCCCAGTGGCTAATAAGAACAATTTTTTACAACTTTTACTCACAGGGTATAAAGTTAATAACGTGTCTCCTGTGTCTGAGGTCAGGCCCTAGTAACAAAGTAGCATCAGGGTTGATTTCTGGCTAAAAAACGTATTGACATGCATCTTGAAGTGAGTTCTTTTAGACAGGACTATTTACCTCTACATGCAGGTCCAGGCTCTGTAAGAATCCCAGCACTAATGTCAGGATCCACCTAGCTGGCTGACCGGCAGCTGGCTCAGCCTCTTAGTGTGCCACTGAGAGCCTAAGCCAGCTGCTCCTGCCCAGGGCCATCTTTAAGGCAGGGAAAAAGGGGCAGCTGCCCAGGGCCCTTCATTGTTGTGGGCCCCATGCAGCTGCCTCATACTTGCCAACTATCCCAGTTTAAATTCCCTTGCCCCTTGAAATTTTAGTCCCATGCTGTGTCCCGATATCTCAGTGTGAAGTTCTGTTACGAATGCTGCCCAGCTCTGCCCTATTGCAGTGTACAGATGACTCAGCTGCAGACCCTGTGTTTACATGTAAATAACCTGCATTAATATGTAAATAACAGTGGACCGGTGGCATTGATATGTAAATAGAGGCGGAATTCATATGTATATCATGCCGCCATCACTTCTGCTGAATGCTGCCCACTGGGGAGGTGAAGGGGCATGCTCAAAAGTCCTGCCTACAACTGTGGTCACTAAGCCTAAGATCAGCCTGTTCTGTAAAGGTAAGCAAATTGGAGGTGGAAACCTTCTTCAAAATAACATGGTGCCACAGCACCCTGAATTTTGGTGCATGTGAATACGCACATCTCAGCACATGCGTGAAGGTTTAATTAACAATTAATAGCACTGCTGTGTATCTGCGGTGTGTATGTAGAGCCTTTTTAAAATTTGCATAGAGTAGGTGAAGGGTTAACACTAGTGTTATTTTTGCTGTCTGTATCCCAGAACAAAGTTTGTGGAGGAAACCGACAACTCTCCCTCCTTTACCAATCATGAATTTTAGGTTATGCGATTCAGTATCTTCCAATTGGAAGAGGACTATTTTAGGTCTTAATTTATGTTGATAGTTTGAAACTTGAGAGACAGTTGGTTGCACTGGAGCACAGTCATGTTGGAACAAATTGTCCAAAATGTCTTGGTATGCTGACGCCTTCAGAGTTCCCTTCACTGGAACTAAGGGGCCAAGGCCAACCCCTGAAAAACAACCCCACAACATAATCCCCCCTCCATCAAATGATTTGGACCTGTGCACAAAGTAAGATCCATAAATACATGGATGAGCAAGTTTGGAGTGGAGGAACTTGACTGGCCTTCACAAAGTCCTGATCTCAACCCGATAGAACACCTTTGGGATGAATTAGAGTGGAGACCTTCTCATCCAACATCAGTGCCTGACCTCACAAATGCGCTTCTGCAAGAATGGTCAAACATTCACATAGGCAAACTACTAAACCTTGTGGACAGCCTGTTTCTTGTCCATCCTGCTTATTTTTATTGTACTCCCTTGTCTTTGTCTATTTTTTTGTAGTGTATGTATAATAAGCCTTTGTCATCAGGTTGTTTAAACGATGGAGGTGAGCTGAGGTGGAAAAACCAATCATGGTTCCTTTAAATTTGTGATTCTTCCCACGGTCCGCCCCTATTTAAACCCCATTTGTCACATGACCTGAAGAAGGGCCACGCCCGATACACGTAGTCAAGACGACGGCTATCTTCCCTCTCTACTCTCCTCAGCTTGCTCTCCACCTGTTGTGCTCCAAGCTTCATTTTGGACCTGCGTTCCCCGATCGTATGACGTCACGTTCGGGTGTTCCCGTCCACCAGCTCCGGTCAGTCGGTGGCTGCTCAGGCTGCCTCTCGATCCCTCCTTTACTTCCTGGCTGCCCCATCATTCCACCACACATCATTGGGGATCCGATTGAGGCTCCACACTGTCCATCCGGCTCTGCACATGCTGGCTTCCCTCTTCCTAGTGACATCCAGGAACAAATTAAGGTTTTGCCATCGCAGCACTGCCCCACCAAGCCAGACCACCACCGACTGTTGCTTAAAGCGGAGTTCCGCCAACATTTTTTGTTTTAAAAGTCAGAAGCTACAAATACTGCAGCTGCTGACTTTTAAAATATGGACACTTACCTGTCCTCACCCAAAGCCAATCTGTCCCTTGGCTCTCGGGTGGAGGCGCCGCCATATTCGGTAAGGTCCCTGCTGTCTTCTGGGACCTGTGTGTCTCCCAGAAGACAGCGGGGGGGACAGAGGAGGGGCCGGACATGACATAGATCGCCGCGAAGCCTGTGGGGATCTATACCCAGAAGTGGGAGCAAATACCTGGATTAGACAGGTATCTGCTCCCCCCTGAAAGGTGCCAAATGTGACACCGGAGGGGGAGAGGAATCCGAAAAGCGGAAGTTCCATTTTTGGTTGGAACTCCACTTTAAGGTACTGTCACAGTGAGGAGCATGCTTTGCAGTTGTTCCATCTATGCAAGGAGATGTCTAGATGATTGTTCATCCAATCATATGTTATTATTAAATCGGCACATGCTTCTATCTCATTGAACGTTTTAATAATTTGACTGTTTGTCCTTTCAACACTGTCCTGATCAGCGCTTTCAATTGTGGTTGCTCCTGAATGTTTTTACTTATATTCACACCCGTCCTGGCGTGCTCATCCACACAGCTGCTCTTTGGGCTCTTGCAGGACATTCACACGGTTCTTAGTGCAATAGATGTCCCAGTTTCCTGGCGCCAGACTGTTTTTGTCTGTTCATTGCCAAAAGAGTTGAAGCTGTTATAGCTGAAAAGGGTAGGCCAACACAATACTGAACTCTATGAACTAAAGCCCCATACACACTATTAGATTTTCTGCAGATTTTTGTCTTCAGATTTACCAAAACCATGTAGTGCAAGGGCCTGCCTGATTGCATACAAATTGAAACTCTTATGCCCCGTACACACGGTCGGATTTTCCGACGGAAAATGTGTGATAGGACCTTGTTGTCGGTAATTCCGACCGTGTGTAGGCTCCATCACACATTTTCCATCGGAATTTCCGACACACAAAGTTTGAGAGCTTGCTATAAAATTTTCAGACAACAAAATCCGTTGTCGGAAATTCTGATCGTGTGTACACAAATCCGACGCACAAAGTGCCACGCATGCTCAGAATAAATAAAGAGATGAGAGCTATTGGCTACTGCCGCGTTTATAGTCCCGACGTACGTGTTTTATTTCACCGCGTTCAGAACGATCGGATTTTCCGACAACTTTGTGCGGCTGTGTGTATGCAAGACAAGTTTGAGCCAACATCCGTCGGAAAAAATCCATGGATTTTGTTGTCGGAATGTCCGATCAATGTCTGACCGTGTGTACGGGGCATAAAGGTTTGACCTCATATTATATGGCTTTGGTAAATCTGAAGACAAAAATCTGCAGAAAATCGAATAATGTGTATGGGGTCTAAAGGCCCGTACACACAGTCATAAAATCTGAAGATAAATTTCGTCCGATGAACGATCTGTCGATTTTCTGATCGTTAGTTTGCTGCTTTTGACAGCCGATTACGAATTTTCGGCAGACAAAAACTGGATGTGCAGGCTTGAAAATGTTTGTCTGATGTGACCACAACGTCCAATTTTCTTTCCATTAGTACGGTTTTCTGACAAAAAAAAATCTGAAGAGCAAGACTAGGCATGCTCAGAAATGAAAAAACACATAGAAAACAATTCAACACATTACGTCACTTCTGACTAGGGATGAGCTTCGAGTTCGAGTCGAACTCATGTTCTACTCGAACATTGGCTGTTCGCAAGTTCGCCGAACAGCGAACAATTTTTTCGAATGCCGCGGAACACCCTTTAAAAGTCTATGGGAGAAATCAAAAGTGCAAATTTTAAAGGCTTATATGCAAGTTATTGTCATAAAAAGTGTTTGGGGACCCGGGTCCTGCCCCAGGGGACATGGATCAATGCAAAAAAAAGTTTTAAAAACGGACGTTTTTTCAGGAGCAGTGATTTTAATAATGCTTAAAGTCAAACAATAAAAGTGTAATATCCCTTTAAATTTCGTACCTGGGGGGTGTCTATAGTAT
Organism: Lithobates septentrionalis; assembly: GCA_037952835.1. Lineage (NCBI taxonomy): Eukaryota > Metazoa > Chordata > Amphibia > Anura > Ranidae > Lithobates > Lithobates septentrionalis. Next base: position 1,827,126 of record JBBDGP010001095.1, on the reverse strand, counting down.
GCCTGTAAAGGGGCGCATGTTTCCTGTGTTTAGAACAGTCTGACAGCAAAATGACATTTTGAAGAAAAAAACACATTTAAAACTACCCGCGGCTATTGCATTGCCGACAATACACATAGAAGTTCATTGATAAAAACGGCATGGGAATTCCCCACAGGGCAACCCCGAACCAAAATAAAAAAAAAAAAATGATGTGGGAGTCCCCCTAAATTCCATACAAGCCCCTTCAGGTCTGGTATGGATATTAAGGGGAACCCCAGCCAAAATGTAAAAAAAAAAATGACGTGGGGTTCCCCCTAAATTCCATACCAGACCCTTCAGGTCTGGTATGGATTTTAAGGGGAACCCCGCGCCAAAAAAAAAAAAAAAAATGGCGTGGGGTCCCCCCAAAAATCCATACCAGACCCTTATCCGAGCACGCAACCTGGCAGGCCGCAGGAAAAGAGGGGGGGACGAGAGTGCGGCCCCCCCCTCCTGAACTGTACGAGGCCACATGCCCTCAACATTGGGAGGGTGCTTTGGGGTAGCCCCTCAAAACACCTTGTCCCCATGTTGATGAAGACAAGGGCCTCATCCCCACAACCCTGGCCGGTGGTTGTGGGGGTCTGCGGGCGGGGGACTTATCGGAATCTGGAAGCCCCCTTTAACAAGGGGACCCCCAGATCCCGGCCCCCCCCCTGTGTGAAATGGTAAGGGGGTACTTACCCCTACCATTTCACTAAAAAACTGTCAAAAATGTTAAAAATGACAAGAGACAGTTTTTGACAATTCCTTTATTTAAATGCTTCTTCTTTCTTCCTTCATCTTCTTCTGGTTTTTCTGGCTCTTCTGGTTCTTCCTCCGGTGTTCTCGTCCAGCATCTCCTCCGCGGCGTCTTCTATCTTCTTCTCCTCGGGCCGCTCCGCACCCATGGCATGGGGGGGAGGCTCCCGCTCTTCTCTTCATCTTCTTCTTCTTCTTCATCTCTTCTTCCTTCTTCTCTTCTTCATTTTCTTCTCCGGGCCGCTCCTCACCCATGCTGGCATGGAGGGAGGCTCCCGCTGTGTGACGGCGTCTCTTCGTCTGACGGTTCTTAAATAACGGGGGGCGGGGCCACCCAGTGATCCCGCCCCCCTCTGACGCACGGTGACTTGACGGGACTTCCCTGTGACGTCACGTGGGAATGCCACAGGGAAGTCCCGTCATGTCCCGTGCGTCAGAGGGGGGCGGGGTCACCGGGTGGCCCCGCCCCCCGTTATTTAAAGCGGTTGTATAGTCTTTATTTTGACTTTTACCTACAGGTAAGCCTATAATAAGGCTTACCTGTAGGTAAAAAAAATATCTCCTAAACCTTTACGGTTTAGGAGATATTCCCCTTGCTATGCGCCGCTGACTGCAGCGGCGCATGCGCACAGGGGATTCTCGGCTGAAGCCCGGCAGCTGCCGGACCTTGCCGAGTAAGAATTCTCCCGCGCGCATGCGCGGGAGTGATGACATCGCAGCTCCAGCCACTCACAGCGCTGGAACCGCGATACCCGGAAGACACGCCGAGGCAACATGACAGCTCCCTCGGCGTGGACCAGGTAAGATACTGACGCCTCGTTCTAAGGTAAGTATTTCATAATGAGCTAGTATGCGGTGCATACTAGTTCATTATGCCTTTTGCTTTACAGGGTTAAAAAAAAAAAAAAATTGCGGGTATACAACCGCTTTAAGAACCGTCAGACGAAGAGACGCCGTCACCCAGCGGGAGCCTCCCACCATGCCAGCATGGCTGCGGAGTGGCCCGGAGAAGAAATGAAGAAGAGAAGAAGGAAGAAGAGATGAAGAAGAAGAAGAAGATGAAGAGAAGAGCGGGAGCCTCCCCCCCATGCCATGGGTGCGGAGCGGCCCGAGGAGAAAAAGATAGAAGACGCCGCGGAGGAGATGCTGGACGAGAACGCCGGAGGAAGAACCAAAAGAGCCAGAAGAACCAGAAGAAGATGAAGGAAGAAAGAAGAAGCATTTAAATAAAGGAATTGTCAAAAACTGTCTCTTGTCATTTTTAACATTTTTGACAGTTTTTTAGTGAAATGGTAGGGGTAAGTACCCCCTTACCATTTCACACAGGGGGGGCCGGGATCTGGGGGTCCCCTTGTTAAAGGGGGCTTCCAGATTCCGATAAGCCCCCCGCCCGCAGACCCCCACAACCACCGGCCAGGGTTGTGGGGATGAGGCCCTTGTCTTCATCAACATGGGGACAAGGTGTTTTGGGGGGCTACCCCAAAGCACCCTCCCAATGTTGAGGGCATGTGGCCTGGTACGGTTCAGGAGGGGGGGGGGCGCACTCTCGTCCCCCCCTCTTTTCCTGCGGCCTGCCAGGTTGCGTGCTCGGATAAGGGTCTGGTATGGATTTTTGGGGGGACCCCACGCCGTTTTTTTTTTTTTTTTTGGCGCGGGGTTCCCCTTAAAATCCATACCAGACCTGAAGGGTCTGCTATGGAATTTAGGGGGAACCCCACGTCATTTTTTTTTTAAATTTTGTCTGGGGTTCCCCTTAATATCCATACCAGACCTGAAGGGCCTTGTATGGAATTTAGGGGGACTCCCACATCATTTTTTTTTTTTAATTTTGGTTCGGGGTTGCCCTGTGGGGAATTCCCATGCCGTTTTTATCAATGAACTTCTATGTGTATTGTCGGCAATGCAATAGCCGCGGGTAGTTTTAAATGTGTTTTTTCCTTCAAAATGTCATTTTGCTGTCAGACTGTTCTAAACACGGGAAACATGCGCCCCTTTACAGGCATACTATAGACACCCCTCAGGTACGAAATTTAAAGGGATATTACACTTTTATTGTTTGACTTTAAGCATTATTAAAATCACTGCTCCTGAAAAAACGGCCGTTTTTAAAACTTTTTTTTGCATTGATTCATGTCCCCTGGGGCAGGACCCGGGTCCCCAAACACTTTTAATGACAATAACTTGCATATAAGCCTTTAAAATTAGCACTTTTGATTATTCATGTTCGTGTCCCATAGACTTTAACGGTGTTCGCGTGTTCGAACAAACTTTTTTCCTGTTCGCATGTTCTGGTGCGAACCGAACAGGGGGGTGTTCGGCTCATCCCTACTTCTGACATTGAATTCTGTCGTCAGAAAATTTTCTGATGGTGAGTACCCTCTTCACTTTCGATTTGAGACTAATATCAAACAAAAAACTGACGAACATTCGTTTAATAATCTGACCGTGTGTACAAGGCTTAAGACTGGGATGCCATTAAAGTTTGTGTGTATGTGTATAAAGGCAGGTGTCCCAATACTTTTGACAATATTGTGTGTATATATACACTGAGCAAAATTATAAACGCAACACTTTTGCGCTTGCCCCTATTTATCATGAGCTGAACTGAAAGATCTACGACTTTGTACACAAAAGGCCTATTTCTCTTAATTATTGCTCACAAATCTGTCTAAATCTGTGTTGGTGAGCACTTCTCCTTTGCTGAGATAATCCATCCACCTCACAGGTGTGGCATATCAAGATGCTGATTAGAAAGCATGATTATTGCACAGGTGTGCCTTAGGCTGGCCACAATATAAGGCCACTCTAAAAGGTGCAGTTTTATTGCACAGCACAATGCCACAGATGTCGCAAGTTTGAGGGAGTGTGTAATTGGCACGCTGACTGCAGGAATATCCACCAGAGCTGTTGCCCTTGAATTGAATGTTCATTTCTCTACCATAAGCCGTCTCCAAGGGCGTTTCAGAGAATTTGGCAGTGTATCCAATCGGCCTCACAACCGCAGACCACGTGCAACCACACCAGCCCAGGACCTCCAGATTCAGAATCTTCACCTCCAAGATCATTTAAAACCAGCCACCCGAACAGCTGCTGCAACAATCGGTTTGCATAACCAAAGAATTTCTGCAGAAACTTCAGGAAGGCTCCTCTGCATGCTCGTCATCCTCATCGGGGTCTCGACCTGACTGCAGTTCGTCAAATGCTCACATTCGATGGCGTCTGGCACTTTGGAGAGGTGTTCTCTTCACAGATGAATCCCGGTTTTCACTGTACAGGGCAGATGACAGACAGCGTGTATGGCGTCATGTGGGTGAGCGGTTTGCTGATGTCAACGTTGTGGATTGAGTGGCCCATGGTGGGGGTGGGGTTTTCGTATGGGCAGGCATATGTCATGGACAACGAACACAGGTGCATTTTTTTGATGGCATTACGAATGCACAGAGATATTGTGATGAGATCCTGAGGCCCATTGTTGTGCCATTCATCCACGAACATCACCTCATGTTGCAGCATGATAATGCATGGCCCCATGTTGCAAGGATCTTTACACAATTCCAGGAAGCTGAAAACATCCCAGTTCTTGTATGGCAGCATACTCACCGGACATGTCACCCATTGAGCATGTTTGGGATGCTCTGGATCGGCGTGTTCTAGTTCCTGCCAATATCCAGCAACTTCGCACAGCCATTGAAGAGGAATTGACCAAAATTCCACAGGCCACAATCAACAACCTGATCAACTCTATGTGAAGGAGATGTGCTGTACTGCGTGAGGCAAATGGTGGTCATACCAGATACTGACTGGTTTTCGCCCCCCGACCCCCAAATACAGTAAAACTGTTCATTTTAGAGTGGCCTTTTATTGTGGCCAGCTTAAGGCACACCTGTGCAATAATCATGCTGTCTAATCAGCATCTTGATATGCCACACCTGTGAGGTGGATGGATTATCTTGGCAAAGCAGAAGTGCTCACTAACACAGATTTAGACAGATTTGTGAACAAAATTTGAGAGAAATAGGCCTTTTGCATACATAGAAAAAGTCATAGATCTTTGCGTTCAGCTCATGATAAATTGGGGCAAGCACAAAAGTGTTGCGTTTATAATTTTGCTCAGTGTGTATATATATACATATATATATAATATATATATATATATATATATATATATATATATATATATATATATATATATATATATATATATATATATATATATATATATATATATATATAATATTTTTGTATTTTATATAGTTATATATTTTTGTGTGTGTATGTGTGTGTATTTTCAGGTGAACACAGAGAAACAGACTCATGCTGCCGGACACATGACCACTGTGAGCACGTCATCCACCCTTTAACCTCCAACTATGGCCACTGGAACCTCCGTTGGCACACCCTCAGTCACTGCCAGTGTGACAACAAGTAAGTTTCTTATTTGTCATTGTTGGGGTGACTGGCAAGGACTGGTATTTTTATTAGGAAGTTTTGTTGATATATAAAATTGTAAAAATGTTATAACAAGTGATCTCTGCTAAATTGGTGGATTCCTATGACATCTGTAGTACTGGCAAAGATAATGCTACAAAATTCTTCAAGTGGAAGAAAAATGTATGGATGGTCTTTGTGACCAGAAGTACAGTGTTGTACAAGGACACAGCTTCTCTGGGCACAAATAGAATATATAACACAACTCCACATTATTAAAGCAGAGTTCCAGCCACAACATTTTTTTTAAAAAAAAGTCAGCAGCTACAAATACTGTAGCTGCTGACTTTTAATAAGGACACTTACCTGTCCAAGGAGCCTGCGATGTCGGCCCCCTAAGGCCGATTCGTACACCGGCTCGGGTGCAGGTGCCGCCATTGCAACTAAGGGAAACCTGTGAAGCCTTCAGTTTTTCAGGCTTCACAGAAGCATGCCTACTGTGCATGCGCGAGTCGTGCGGCACTTTCTGAATGGCCACCTCGTCTTCTGGGATACACACAGGTCCCAGAAGACAGCAGTGGGGAAGGAGGAGGAGGAGGGCTCGCTGCAGAAGAGGAAATTACATACTTCACCGCAGCCCAGCTGGGAGGAAGTACACCTTTGTCATTCATAAAAGGTAAGAAAAAAAATTACATGTCCAAAAACGAGGGGTGGTCTTTAGACCTTCTTGTAAAGTTGGATGGAACTCCGCTTTAACAATGAGTAACACAATAAGGCTTCATGTACACTGCTGCTGGTAAACGGACGTTTAGGAGCAGTTGGGCGTTTTTTTTCAGCTGCTTCTGAACTCTCCTCTATGTTATCTTATCAGTAAATGTACACAGGGTCATTTATAGTCATTTCTAGGCAGTTGAGTTCAGAAGCACTTTTTGGAAAGCAAAAAAATGCATTCAGGACGGATGTTCAGAGGCATTTGAAACGCCAAATGCCTGTAACAGCTTGTGAATGCGTGTAAATGCAGTAACTCCCGTTTAGCCGCGTTTCGTTTATAGGCATTTTTAATGGAGACACATTTTTGACTATTTGCACAGGTGTGCCTTAGGCTGGCCACAATAAAAGGCCACTCTAAAATGAACAGTTTTACTGTATTGGGGAGTTCGGGGGGGTCCGAAAACCAGTCACTTTAAAACATCCTGTGTACATTAAGTCTTATGCCCAATACTTCCTTTACAGTTTAACTGACCAAAACACATCACAAGTAGACTTTCATTGCTGTTACAAGGGGAAAGAGTTCTTAATTTAGGACAAAACTCATCCAGCCAAGAGTCCAGTCAATCACCCTTGCAATTACAATAATTGTACATTTTCCTTATATGTGTTTGGAATTTACGCTGTTGTTACTTACTGATTAGGGAAAAATTCACCGATATTGTCTCACCAGGGTATAGAATGAGCCACACTGTACCTAAACAATAAAAGTTTGTCCTGGGCAACATGATTTCTTTCACCTAAAACCTCATAAGCCTAAACCAGAGCAAATCCAACAATTGAGTGTGATCTGACAGCAGTAATTGGGAGTCTGATACTGTAAGTTACTATACTTTGCACATGAGTTTTTCCTTTTTGGCTGGCTTGAATTAGCCAGGTCATTTTAATAATTAACTTCACTGTACTTTAAATTTTTTTCATATGGAACATTTTCAGAGGACAGGCAATGCTGCATTTTCATGTTTTATGGGTTCGTGTGCATTCTTTGTTGGAATCCATAGAACATTTTTAGCAAACAATGGTATCTTTGCTAAACAAAACTCACAGTGAGTTGGTTATGCCTTTTGCAGCACTACTCCCATAGGAGCCACAGGAATTACTGTCCAAATCTTCCCGAACAAACACACAACAGGCTCGTTCACTCCTTTGCTAAGGACCAGTCTAGGGGATGTTGTTTTTTTATTTTTGGAGAACTTGGATAGGGATGAGGGAAGTGGTGGGATACTCCAAAGATAAGAAATATGTACAATTGAGGACTTAGTTTTCCTTTAAGACAAGCTATGATGAAGTCTGGGCTTTTAACAAACAGTAGACTTCAGTTTAAAGGAGAAGTACAGCCAAAGCTTGTTTGGCTGTACTTCTCCTGTGGATCACAGGAGTGCAGTGCATTCTGCACTCCTGTGACCCATTTTCAGCTGAAGCTCGCTGTCGGCTGACATCACAGAGCCAGTCCAGGCTCCGGCAGGATCATGACAATGAAGTCAGGATCCGCCCACATGCCTGGACCGGCACTCAGCTCAGCCTTTCAGCGAGCCGCGGAGGCGGCCGCTCCCGCCCTCTCCACAGCCCAGTGCTCCAGTGAGTGAGGAGGGGGCAGAAAAGACAGCAGTGACTGACAGTCAACAGCTCTCTGCTCAGGGAGCCTTGAGATCCGAGCGATCGGCGGTGTTAGATCGTGCAGTTCTCCGTGTTAGAGCCGGTGAAGGACAGATGCAGCATCAGACCGATGAAGCATCCAGCTAGGCAAGTATAATTTTAAAATTTAAAAAAATCCATACTTCTCTTTTAAGTAGAAGTGGAGACATTAGAGCAAAGTCCCCTTAAGTAGGAAAGTGACTGGACACAGTTCTTCAGGACACCAGCCAGTGTCCCCTTTAATAGACCCACAGCTGACTATAACAAGGCACCAGAGGGGTTGGCTAAAGCACAAGGTCCCCAAGATCTTTCAAAGACTGTACTCACAAGGCCCAAGAACAGATGGAGCCCCCTTCCAATCTTCCAAGCAATGCCCTCCAGTGACACCAGACTGATGTATGGCAGACAGCTCACCTCAGCTTCTTCCAAGCACCTGGTTCTCAGCATTCTTTACTCAGTTTGAGCACCTGACGTCTCCTCATGGTAGCTTGTGCCTGAGAGGGCAGCGTGCCCCCCTCAGGCTGGACTCCTCCACTCTGGGGCAAGACCCAGAGCTCTGTGTGCTCCCAGAATAAATACAGTCTCCCAGCATGCCTTCAGAGCCTGCCTTTCTGGGATAGGCTGGGACTGCATCAATATTCATGCTGCCATCTGCATAGCTCCACACCAATCATCCAGAAACTTCTCAAGTTACCTGGATACAGAGGGAGCTATCCAGCAGACTGCCAACAGCAGAACACACAAGTCAGACCTAACTAAACAATCACAGCTCACTGGATACAGTGAGCCAAATTATGCTTTTTATCTTAACCAACATTTAAATCCACACTGCCTATAGTGTGGCAACTAAATTTACCTATCAAAAACACACTCTAAACCTTATCTAACTATCCTAGCACCTACATAGGAGGGTGCTACACTATGCTAGTAGTAGAACAAGATCATGGTAGCAAAGCTGTGTGATTTTCATTGAAACTATCCCACTTGGAGGCTGCCTACAAGGTTTTCCTTCGCTGTTACTGGGTTCCAGCCCGCATTGCCAAGGCAAACCCATCCCATAGTGATAGATTCTTCGGGGGGTGCGGTCAGCGAAGAGATGAAATACACATTTGGTTGTCCTGCCCCGCCTCGTGGGATTTTGGTCAAGGGTCTTTGGACTCCTGTCTACCCTCCTCCACAAGGACCCTAAACTTGCATTGCTCAATTGTTCTAAACTTGCATTGCTCTTAGGAGTGAGAACACCCCTTCTTTGGAAAGAGGGCTTTGGTGAAGACCTGGTGGGCTTTGTGTCCTAAGACTTGCTCCAAAAGGAAGGGTTTTGACCTTCCTCCTGTGAGATCTTTTATGAATTGGTTAAGTGCCTCCCACAAAAGATGTCTGTCTTAAAAAGGTGTGAGGTTCTTTTTGCAGGCAACTTCAGCTGACCAGATGTTCAGCCTCGAGATTCTGCACATGTGAATGGAGATAAGGACCATTCTGTAAATTTGTCTTATTACATGTTCTAGGCACCACAGATGTTTTGGAACTACATTTCCCATGATGCTCAACTACACTGCAGATTGTATGAGCATCTTGGGAAATGTAGTTCCAAAACATCTGGGGTGCCAAGGTTTGCCATCACTGTTCTAGGGCTTCTGCCCAAAAGAGCAGAGCTGAAGGTAGTTGCTTCATTAAAGCATGGTCCTGGAACACGGGATCCTCTTGGTTGTTCATTACCCTAGTCCAGTTAGCTACAATTTGACATACGGAAATGGCTGCAAGAGCTGGCTGCAGGGCAGGGCCTGTAAAAGTAAAGAGAAGCTTTAGACGCATCTCAAACTTTCTGTCTGCAGAATCTTTCAATTGGTAGAGTGAGGTGTTTGTTTAAGACCGAGACTGCAGGATCAACTACAGGAATGGATTACGTTTTAGTGAACTATACTTTCCGCTGGATAGAGTTTGGCAAATATTTTTGAAGGGGTGAAAAACTTTTCTGGAGTAGATGCCTTTTCTTAGATTGCTTGTTTTATTGGTTCATGAACAGGGAAAATCTTAATAGGATTTGTAGCCAAAGGGGCATGGTAGGACAGAGGAAAATCAAGAATTACAATGCTGAGGGTTATGTGCAGGGCAGGAGTGGGCTTATCCACATTAGCAAGCATGCTGCATTAAGCTCCCGCTTTTAGTGTAAAAGCGTGAGGGGGAGAAAAATCTTCTACAGTTTCCGCTAAAACTGCTTCTATATCCTTCTTCATTCCCTTCAGTGTCTGACTTCTGACTTCAGTACAAGGTTTGACTCGGGGACAGATGGAGGGGCTGGAAAAGGGGCTTGGCATTTTGTAGTCCTGGACAGAGATGGCTGTATTAAAGCCATAAGTTGCCCAAGGAATTGTGACATGGATGCTTTTGACAGCTAGGCTGCTTGTTGCATGCCTGAGATAGAGCTATAATCGGGGATGCAGAGATCAGTGTTGAAATTGGTTCCTGTTTCCAGTGCAAGAGAATCATCATTACTCTGAGGTTGAATGTTGTGTTGGTCTTCAGCATTGTGAATATTTGCCTGAGGTTTAGCCTCGGCTCCCTTTTGTCTGGTTTCTGTCATAGCTACATGTGAGGGTATTCCCCTATGGGTTGCTCACAGATTAGGGTCTGGACTAAACGGTAAACATGTCCAGAAGGGGTACAAAGCAACCTGGATTTAGACCTTCATGTAGCAAATACTCATAGCGAAATTGAAGGAGGAAACGCCTGAGTACCCTATAAGAGCTATGGGTAGAAATAGCAGTAAAGTGCGTGGCCAGTGGTGCGATGTAACACCTAGTCATCTACCTGAGATTGAGCTCTGAGTGGTTGAATTTTAGCACCAAGTTTGAAAAGATTTTATTGTACAATGAATACATTCCAAACATAGCCCCAGTTTTCACAGTAACAGTCAGAGATAAAGGGTGCCCCTGTCTTACCTGTCCACAATGCTGGACTGTATATAAAGTCCATGCTTCTCCCATCAAGGACAAAGGTGTCTTCAGGGTCTGGGTTGTGCCCAGGTGAACCCCAGTGCAAGATAGTGCCCAAAGCAATATAACAGGCTGTCCCCACAATTTGAGGTCCAGGTAAGGCTCCCAAGGTTTTACCGTGGTTGCGCTGATCTGAATGCACTGCTTGTATTTATGGTATAAAAAGGCAGCAAAGATGATAATCCAAATCTAAAATTATAAACTGTGTGTAAAATGGAAGACTGCTAGCTCTCGCAGTTAATCGTGCTCACTCTGATGCCTGATTGCATCCAGGGCCGATCACACGCATGTGATCGCAGCATGAGCAATTACATTCAAGTGGGTGCAGTTGACTGTAATTGCTGGCAGCCTCCCATTGCTTTCAATGGGGCTGCCTACTCGCAGCTAATCGCGTGAACCCCCCTGAGGTGCATGCATGTCATTGTCAGCAGGGTACATTCTTACAGTGTGCATTTTCCATTGATCAAAAATTGTATTTGATTTATTTATTTCTGAGGAGGATTAGGTGAGTTAGTTTTGTGTGTGTATCTGCCATTAAAATGTAATACAAATAACAATGCCCTAAATAATACTTATACCACGTGTTATTGCGTGCATTAATGTGCTTGAAACTGTATATATGTGCACAAGTATAACTGGGCTCTAAAGGAAACCTGTACTGAAAGAAATATAAAGATTGCACTGGTTGTTTACTTACTACTGAAAGTGTTTGGAGAATGCCACTTTCTGCTTTGGACAACTTCATCTGCTTAACCACTTGCCACCCAGCCGCTGCTGATATTCGGCGGCTAGTCAGCTTGATTGCGCAAATCGCCGTACTGGTACGGCGGTTCATTTAAGAGCTATAGAGCCGGAGCTGGTTCGCATGGCTGGCGGCCGCGATGTCCGCCGCCCCCCCCGCGATCGCTTCTCAGAGAGGCAGAACGGGGATCTGTCAATGTAAACAAACAGATCCCCATTCTGTCAGGGGAGTACAGAGTGATCGTCTGTTCCTAGTGATTAGGAAAAGTATCTCTCTGTACTCCCTGTCAGTCCACTCCCCCCACATTTAGAAACATGTCCCTAGGACACACTTAACCCCCAGATCGCCCCCTAGTGTTAATCCCTTCCCTGCCAGTGTCATTTATACAGTAATCAGTGCATTTTTATAGCACTGATCACTGTATAAATGTCACTGGTCCCAAAAAAAGTGTCCGATCTGTCTGCCGCAATGTTGCAGTCCCGCTAAAAATCGTTGATCACTGCCATTACTAGTTAAAAAAAATAATTAAAAAAATGACAAATCTATTCCCTATTTTGTAGACGCTATAACTTTTGCGCAAACCAATCAATACACGCCTATTGTGATTTTACCAAGAATATGTAGTAGAATACATATTGGCCTAAACTGATGAAGAAATTTGTCTTTTTACAGTTTTTTGGGGGATCATTATTATAGCAAAAAGTAAAAAATATTGTTTTCTTTTTTCAAAATTGTCTCTCTTGTTTTGTTTATAGCGCGAAAAATAAAAACCGCAGAGGTGATCAAATACCACCAAAAGAAAGCTCTATTTGGACATCAATTTGTTTGGGTAAAGTGTCGCATGACCGCGCAATTGTCAGTTAAAGTGACGCAATGCCGTATCGCAAAAAATGGCCTGGTCATTAAGGGAGTAAAGCCTTCCGGGGGTGAAGTGGTTAAGGACATTTAAAATTAACAGACTTACTGAAAGAATTACAGTAACAGTTGAAAATAAAGAAAAGTAAAGCCTAAAAAGAAAGATAATGCCACTATCACATCTAATAACTAGTAAGCTGCAATATTTTAAAGTGGTTGTACACCCTTACATGTACCCAGTAAAGTGAATGGCTTCAGGTGATACACAGAAGTGAAACAAATCCTCCTACATACGTTGTACCTGTTTACCTGCATCAATTCCAGTCCAGAATTCATATAGCTTGTCTGGGCTTCCAGAAAACGGGGCGGAGGGCTGAAATTACACACCGCAGAGCTCAGGGAGGAGAGCTCTGAGAGCTGATTGGAGGAAAGGGGCACACCCACTTTACACAGCTGAGGGTGTCAATCGCAGACTGTATGCTTGAGGTCTGTCCCGTCACCTTTTTTCTCTTGGTGTCAGGAACATTTATCAGAAGTGATTCATGCTGATAGCAGAGGAACAAAGAAGAGTGACACCTGGGGGAGATTTACTAAAACTAGAGCACTCAGAATCTGGTGCAGCTGTGCAGTTAGCCAATCAGCTCCTCACTTCAGTTTGTTCAATTAAGCCTTGAGAATAAAATCTGGAAGCTAATTGATTTCAATGCAGCGCTGCACCATAATTTGCACTCTCCAATTTTAGTAAATTTTCCCCTTAGTGCTCTTAATAGAGACAAGTACACACTATAGAGGGATAAACTTTGTTCAGTTTTCATGTCTGAGATTTACAACCACTTTGATTCGTTTTTGGGTTTAATATGGCATGAAGCCTGTTGTTTTCTACGCAACTGACAGTGAATAAGTCAAATAAACTTTGCACTTAAAGTGTATGGGCCCTTTCTCATGGGCTTTCCGATCAGGTCCGCCTGTCAGTTTTTCAGGTGGACCTGATCGGATGCTCCATTCACCCCTATGGAGCGGTGAATGTCAGCAGCGACATCTGCTGACACCTGTCGCTATCCGATCCTCTCCGTGAAATCCAGACGGAAGGAGACTCTATTTTCCATCCGTCTGGAGGATCTGATCAGATGGGATCGGATAAAAATGGACAGGCGGTCCGTTTCCATCCGATCTCCTCATAGGGGAGAGCGGGGCTCTGACAGGTCCGTCTCTGCACAGTGATCGGAGACTGACCTGTTATCCGCCTGCTTAGCGGGGATCAGTGGATCGATCCCCCGCTGAGCTAGTGGAGTCCGCTGGGCAGACAAGCCCGTGTGAAAGGACCCTATGGAAGAGCTATTGCCTACTTGCAACGACAGCTTTACCACTGCATTATTGTACTGTTGATTGTTACTTTTTTCTCCTAGGTTTAAAGATTGCCTTCGAAAAGTCAATGATACAGCTTCACGGGTGGTGGGGCAGGCTTTCTTTAATGTAATTAAGGTGCAGTGCTTTGAGTTAATCTACAAGGAGCAATGTGCAAAAAGGACCTGGTATGGATGGTAAGTACAGGAAAGCAGCCATTTTTTTTGCCAACACATATAGGTATGTCAGTGTTATACTGTCCATGTAAAACTAGTACACTGCCTGAGCTAGCCCACAGACCTTGGTAAAGACAGGATGGCAAAAGTCACAAGCCAAAAAAAAAGCGTTATTCATCTTTACCCACTTGCCTACCAGAGCCATTTTTTTCAGGTTTTGCACATGTTAAAATGTACATTTTAGGCCTGAAAATTAGTTAATACATTATATATAAATCTGAAAGCAGAGACCCTGCAGACTAAATTGATAGTTGCAACTTATGTTGCATGATATTGGGGTACGTTTATCAAATACATATTTTCAGTAAAAATGACATATAAAAGTTGAATTTGGAGGCGTAAATAAATACCAAACATGTCAAGCTTTAAAGCAGAACTCCGGGATCGGCAAACAAAAAAACCCATTAGTACACCCCCCTACACAAAACACTAAACTGTTATTACATTTGTAAAATTCCTTACCATTGAAGAGAAAAGTCTAATTGAATTTTCAGGAAGTCCTCATGTACACTGCTGCTGGTAAACAGACGTTTAGCTGCCCCTGAACTCTGCTCTGTTATCTTATCAGTACATGTACACAGGGTCGTTTATAGTAGTTTTTCGGCAGTTGAGTTTTTAGAAGCACTTTTTGGAACGCAAAAAAATGGGTTCAGACGGATGTTCAGAGGCATTTGAAACCCCAAATGCCTGTAACAGCTTGTAAACGCTGCTAAACACAGTGACTCGTGTTTAGCAGCGTTTCATTTACAGATGTTTTTCATTTAAAGAAAAAAAGAAAAACATTTGCTTCTAGACGCAAACTCGGCACGTAAACGCGTTCAGGAGAGGTTAAAAAATGTCCCGTGTACATGAAGCCTTAGAAGAGGGATTACATTATATCCTCTCCTCTCTCTACAGTATAATCAAACTTTGAGAAATGCAGTGAATGTGGGAGGGTAAACTAGGCCTCTACATGTTAAATGTGAACACTTCAACATAAATCACAACCCCTCATTCTGCAGTCAGCCACACTACTCTGTAACACACAGCAGGATAGATAGGTTACAGCCTTATAAATGGAAAGCATGTTTGTGCTCTCCCCACCCTTCAGCCACAACAGGAGACAAGCATATTGCATCATCATTGTCCACACGTACAGCCTCATGATTGTCCACATGTACAGCCTCATGATTGTCCACATGTACAGCCTCATGATTGTCCACATCTACAGCCTCATTATTGTCCACATGTACAGCCTCAGCGCTGTCCACATGTACAGCCTCATTATTGTCCACATGTACAGCCTCATTATTGTCCACATGTACAGCCTCATTATTGTCCACATGTACAGCCTCAGCACTGTCCACATGTACAGCCTCATTATTGTCCACATGTACAGCCTCATTATTGTCCACATGTACAGCCTCATTATTGTCCACATGTACAGCCTCATTATTGTCCACATGTACAGCCTCATTATTGTCCACATGTACAGCCTCATCAGTGTCCACATGAATAGCAGAGATCGTTAGGAGACACTGGACGTCCGGGTGACAGAGCGGAGATCTCCAGCTGTGACAGATCTTGTATATGAAACACCAATCGCCATAAAGTTCTGCCTCCTGGACTGGCTTTGTGATAGCGCACTGTTCCAACGCAGGTCCAGGAGGCAGGATTGTATGGCAATCAGTGTTTCATATACAAGATCTGTCACAGCCGGAGATCCCCGCTCTGTCATCCTACCGGTGTCTCCTAACGATCCCTGCTGCACTGAGAGATGCAGCACTAAAAACACTGCTATCAGCACTGCCCACTTCACCAATGAACTACAGAACACCACCTATTATGAGGATGAGAAGGAGAGGTGTTCTGCAGTCCTAATACACTTCCTGTCCTAGATAAAAAATGCTGCTCCCCCAATGATACAGCATGGTAGCCCACCCTAGGACAGGAATTGGATATGCTGGAAGGATCAGCAGATAAAAATAAAAAAAGCCTGAACAAAAAAAAAACTATCACATCTAAGGACTGTAAAAAAAAAAAAAAAAGTAATTTTGATTGTAAATTTCAAATCCTTGAGTACAGTACAGGACACAGGCTGAATAATCATAGACTCTCTGTTATAGGCTGGTACAGTACTTTTAGGTGATTGGACACTGGCAAACTTTTAAGGACATGCCCCCTGAACATACACCCTATAACCCTATCTCACTCTGTGAGTCCTCAGTTTTGTAGTAAGCAGTACAGAGAAACACAGGAATAGAAGGGAAAGGTCCTGTACTGTACTTCAAGATATGGGCTTTACAGGTACAGTTAGCCAAAATTCCTTTTATGTTGATTGTACAATACAGGACAAAGACTGACTATTAAAACACCTGGGACGCCAATGCAAAGAATGAGAAGGGTTGGCAACAACTAGACAATCAGAACCATGACAATAGGCCCAACAACAAAGATCAGAGTTTTGTCCTGAGGCAGCCTGAAGTATCGGAATTGTTTTGGGACGTTTGCAGATAGCTGAAAGCTGAAAATCTTTTGAGACTTTTAAGCCACTACTCAGTAACAACTTTACCCATGAATTAAAAAAACGTATTATTAGTAAAGTAAAACAGTTTCCAGAGTAGTCAGGAGACAATACACTTTAGAACACTGGTCGCCAACCTTTTGGACCTCACAGACCACTGAACTCACAATTCTGAATCCCACGGACCACTAACATAAGTTTGACATGCCTTATACACAGTGCTCCAGCTCTCTCCCCCTCCCTGAATCACACTGCTGCCTTATACATACAATGCTCTGGCACTCACCCACTCCCCCACTCACAGCTGCCATCACACTGCTGCCTTACACAGACTCATCATTGGATCTCACCTCCTTACCCAGCCATGTGCCTCTGTGCTCCCTCCCACAGTCTGTGATCAGCGCTGCCATTGGAAGTCCCATCCTTCTTCACCTCCCACTCTCTGTACTACTCCCGGCGCCTCCCTCTAAGTTCACAGTAGTTGGAACTACAGAGATGGCATTGAGAACAACACTGGAAACAACATTGGACGGTATACATCCACCATAATGATGATTTGCAGCAGAACCCCTGGGGCCACCAAAACTTTCCACGGACCATTGGTTAGCAACTACTGCTTTAGAATATACAAGCTGCAGTTGAATCAGGTCGGCAGCTGTAGCATATTAGAACTGTCCAAGTAAATCAACATATTCAAAGTTTCGCAAAAACAACCTATCCATGGTAGGTATTGAATTATGCAGCAATAGGAGAAACCTATTGCTCAGGGAAGGAGTTTATCTGTGACCAAGTCAAAAGGGCTCAGCCTGGGGGTATCCAGCCACTGAGCCCAGAGCTTCTTAAATTTATCAGACACCCTCTATGTTGATAAATTTAGCGGTCTAATCTAAGCGTCTCTACCATTTATTTTATTCATTTTGCCAGTAATGGTGGTTCTGTCGATTTTCCAATATACTATTATCACTTTACAAGCTTGGAAGAGGGCATGGTGCATCATGTGGCCCATTGATTTGTGGACGAGCCAAGTCTACCCTTGGGATGTTTCTGCCGAGGAGCAGGAGAATGTCAGCATTTCTGTCAAGAACTGGTATGTGGTCAGCTATACCACCCAAGTGAGAGGGGTGTGAAACAGCTGCAGGATTAGGGATCTCAGTCTATGTTGATTGGAATCTGTATGCACTTGATGAAAATGGGCAATGGTATTTCAACACTGCCATTCAGAGGAGCTAATACAAGACCAGTGCATACCTCCCAACCCTCCCTGATTCGCCAGGACCGTCCTGGAAATTGGCCCTTGTCCCGGCGAATCAGGGTTGAGTCCCGGATTGCCCATGGCGCGTGCGGTGTGTCTAGGTTCCGGCACGCCACGGGCAACACTGTGATTGGCAGCCGCCATCTCTCCTTGCCGGTCTGGCTGCCTTTGTCACCCACCCACAGTGCAGAGTGGAGCACACTGAACCTGCCCCCTCCTCCTGCTGTGATGTTTTGTTTTTCTATACAGAGGAGGTGGGGAGCATGCACTCCACTCTGGAAGAACGGCGATCTGTCACTGTGCAAGTGACGTTTGCAGAGGAGGGGCTGCTTTTCCATGATGGAAAGCTCCGGCCACTGACTGCTGGACTCAGGAGGAGAATCAGCCTGCTGCCAGCCTGAACGTACCTGATGGGGTTCCCATGCAATGGAGGGGGGCAGCCATTAGGGAGAGTAAAGGGGGATAGACTGGGAGGATTTTGATTTTGTACCCTGTCCTACTGAGCCCAGGTCCTCCGCCCTGACCCCTGCCCTACTGACCCCTGGTCCTCCGTCCTGACCCCTGTACCCTGTCCTACTGACCCTTAGTCCTCTGACCTGACCATTGCACCCTGATACTGACCCCTGGTCCTCCATCCTGACCCCTGTCCTACTGACCCCTGGTCCTCTGTCCTACTGACCCCTGGCCCTTCGTCCTGACCCTTGGTCCTCTGACCTGACCATTGTACCCTGCCACACTGACCCCTGGTCCTCCGTCCTGACCCCTGTTCTACTGACCTCTGGTCCTCCGTCCTGACCACTGTACTCTGCTCTACTGACTCGTTTACACTGCTCTACTGACCCCCTATCCTCTGCCTTTGTGATGCCTCTTCTCTGCCCTGCAGACCCTTCTCCTCTGCCATTCCTGTCCACCACACTCCTTAAGCCCCTCCCACTGTTAAGTTTAGCCACACCCATGTTTTTCAGCGGTGCATATAGCGCGCCACAAATTACTTCCTCAAGTGTCCCTCATTCCAAAGTTGGGAGGTATGCCAGTGGCTCACCTGCCTGAAATTTCTGTAATGCCAGCACAGGTGCCCAGGATGTATCGTAAGACATCTTCTGTTATGTTTAACAGGTCAAAAAGCTTTGATCTTGTAAGAGATCCGTTACTGTAATCACTTGAATAGCATAAAGCCTTGCAGCCCTTTCAGGTTGGCTCTTGGAGAATACATGAACTAAGAATATTTTGTCATAGGATTTGTCATAGATTCCATCTTCACAGACTTCTGTACAAGTAGAGAAAACTGGAGTATGAGGTGCTGTTTGGTCTGTGCTTTCCCCACCATGCTTTGCCTTAGGAGGTTTACCTGTGAACAGGGCCGGTACAAGGGGTGGGCGAGAGGGGCGGGTGCCCTGGGCGGAGTGTGAGAGGGGGCGGATTTCTCCCTCTGCTCGCTGACTCTGAGCATAATGTGAGAGCCGCTCCGACCGATCTGCTCCCTCCCCCTCATTGGCAGGGAGGAGAGCGACTTCAGAGGGATTGAACCAGCAGGGGAGGAGCGGACAAGCCTCCCATTATCTTGGTAACTGTGAAGAAACAGACTGATTTCTCCCGTCCGTAGGATAGGAGAATCAGTCTGTAATATTGTGAAACTGGTGGCTGCAGCTGTGTAAGTGTGTCTGACTGTGACACTTACACAGCCCAGCGAACACATTACCTCCCCCCTCACTGACAGGAGATCAGGGAGGAATACAGCACCTCCTCCTCCCACCTCTGCTCCTTCAGTGACTTCCCGCCCCGCCCACACTATCCCCGGCGTGCAGATGTATCTGAAGAGAGGGGATGTGTGGGAGGGAAATATGAAAACAGCAGCTGCAGATCCTGTGTGCCAAAGATGCCTGAGTATCCAGCCTGGACCTGGGTGAGTGAGCAACTGTGTACACTACAGTGCAATGTAATCACTGAACTGTCCTTATCTCCATCTGTCTCCCCCTCCCCCCATCATGTTCTTTCAAGATATTCACTAACTTTCACTTTCAATTTCAGTTAGACAATAGATGGTACAAATTTCTTTCCAGTAACCACAGATTGCAGGAAAGAAATGTAAATGATTCCCCTGTCAGCACAGTCAGTGCTGACAGGGGAATCCCTTCTGCTGAGCAATTGTATTGTCCCCACAAACAGTGATTATCACTAGCAGATATAGCAACCGCTAGTGATAATCATAAGTATCCGGCAGGCTGGTTGTACCCAATTTGATCGATCAACTTGGTACATTCAGCCTGCCCATTAATGGTTCTAATCTTAGCCAGTTCTCGCTGAAACAGCTGAGATTTAACCACTTGCTTACTGGGCACTTAAACCCCCTTCCTATCCAGACCAATTCTCAGCTTTCAGCGCTGACGCACTTTGAATGACAATTACGCGGTCATACAACACTGTACCCAAATGAAATTTTTATCATTTTTTCCCCACAAATAGAGCTTTCTTTTGGTGGTATTTGATCACCTCTGTGGTTTTTATTTATTGTTAAAAAAAAATGTAAATGACCGAATGAAAAAAAAAAAAAAAAGTTATTATATTTTGTTATAAAATTTGAAAACAGGTAATTTTTCTCCTTCATTGATGTACGCTGTTGAGGCGGCACTGAGGGGCACTGATCAGTTACACTGATAGGTGGCATTGATAGGTGGCACTTGTGGGAATTGATAGCTGGCACTCATGGGCATAGGTAGGTGGCAATGGCAGGTGGCACAGATGAGGCATAATTGCCTCTTCCTCTTCGGGACCAATGTCCCTTGCAGATGAGCCAGTGATCAGCTTTTTTTTCTCCTCGCGCTGTCAGCGTGAGGAGAAAAAAAAACGATCACAGAGCTTTTGTTTTGATCATGTGGTCAGCTGTCATTGGCTGACAGCTAATCACATTGTAAGGGGCCGGGACTCAGTGACTCGGTGATCACAGCGCGCACAGGGCACGTGCACTCCCAGAAATTCAGGTCCGCGCTGTGGCCGTCATTCAGCTATAGCGTGGATGTCAAGAGGTTAAACTATCTTAGTCTTCGCTCTTGGGCAGCCCATCACTTTTTTCATTCAACTATTAGGTTGAATGAAAAAATAAAAGAATGTTCCAATTCCCCCATCTACACATTCCAGGTGGAAGGGGGAATCCTCCCACTGTGGACGAGTGGTGGAATCCATTGTGGTGGTGTATAGAGCCAAAAAGATTAGAATTGTGTCAATGTCCCAATATTTATGGACCTGACTGTACATATAATTAAAAGGTGTGAGTGAACTCTGTTTCTATCACATTAAACCTAATTAAATTTGTATTGTTTTAAGTATATCCTTGTTTTGAAATGACATTGATTCATTCTTAAAAATGGGGGGGGGGGGGCGCAGTTTGCCATCTTTGCCCTGGGCACCAAATGGCCTTGTCCCAGCACTGCCTGTGAACAGTATGAGACTGTCTTGAAATTGATGAAGCGCTTGCACATGATCATTATTCACATCCTATGACCTTAATAGTAGCCTTACAGTTTTTAGCATAGTAGTAGTAGGAACCACAGCATTTAAAGCAAACCCCAAAGTTCTATAAAAGCTCTTTGCATTTTTGCAGGGAATTCTTTCTGAAGCCAATTTCCTAAGCAGGTATGGTTAGTTATGTATGGGACATTGGTGATTTGGGTTCTTGATTTTCTTGAATTTAGTCTTTTCAGGGACTGAAGTAGGTGCAGGTAAAATATCAGTCCTTTTCACAGACACCAGACCACTGCTGTCTACGTATATGTGAAATGTGTGAGCTTTCAGGACTTGGAGAAGGTGGACTGAAAGGGTTGAATTCCCCATAGGAGAACCTTGGATCAATTTTAGAACCTGCAATTTTCCTGATGAACTTGCAGAAGCAGGCAAAGGGCGGAAAGGGAAACTATATTTTCTTTCTTCTTTGTTCCAAATGATGCACATTTTTCCTGTATACTATGAGGTAATTTGGACAATATTGGGTTAACCCGATGAGCAGTATCAAAGAAACTGACTCCAGGTAGGTAGGTGAGTATCAGCTTAGGCGAGGTCACTAAGCTCTTGCAACATTAGATTGTCTGGTTTACTGAGGGAAAAGCAGGCAGATTATCTTGAGGGGTGGTAGGAGCAGTGTACTGACCTTGGTTGAAGGATACAGCTGCTCTGACTGAGCTAAAGTTATGGGTGATCATGTGAGGAATATGATGCAACAGAGTGTTTGCTATTGTTAAGTCCTTCACTTTCGCTAGCAGCTTGCTCTAAAACTTTTAACCTTGCCATGGTTGTGGCTGGCGTGTTCGCATTGTTTCTTTAAAGCTTCCACCTCTGCTCTTTTGCATGCAGCTTCTTCTTCCATCTCAGCTCTCTTGCGCGCTGCTTCTATGGCTTCTGCTTTCATCATTGCTATCTTGTGTACAGTTTCTGTTTTCATCTCTGCTTTCCTTCAAGCAAAGGCTCCCTAAATCTTAGAAGCTTCAGCATCTGCATGGGCTTTTATTGGTTTTAGGCTGCGTGTGGAAGATGTTGATTGTAGAGAATTTGCAGATCTTGAGTAGCATTTTGTAGAGGTAGAGTGATGAGATGAAGGCCGGCTATACACAGTTTTAATCGCAGCCGGTTTAGCAGGAACCGGCCAAGATTCAAACCATTATGGGCAGGCTGAATATACCAAGTTAATCGATCAGTCTGGGTACAATCAGCCTGCCAGATTCACTTGCTGATTACGAGCAGCGCGTTTGCCTGCAGGTTGGGAACATGCAATTTTGTGCATGTTCCTGATCCATAATAATGTGACCTGGCCCTAAATTAAGTTGTGTGATTCTCACTTCTGACTTTGTAATAGTAAACTGGCTCTCTAGATTAAGTGCATCAAATCCTTTTAATCTGCACAAGTTTTAAAATCATTTCTTATGCACATATGGTGTGAACAAGCCCTAATTATTCCTGTGACTCTTCAGTGTTGTACCTGTTTAGATGGGTGTATTTTAGGTAGAATTAAAGGCAACACTTTTTTTTCATTTTGGATAGAGTAAGGGAGGGTTATGACCCCTGTAAAGTTTTGATTTGTCCCATTATGCAGATCTCCCCTAATTTTCTGCCCCATAGCCAAAGCAGGAAGTGATAAAGTAAGGAAATTCATAGTTGTCATCACAACTAGTATCTCCATTGGAAAATAACCTTACTATTCCTGCTCCCGGGACAACCGAAAATTTGGTATTTTCTTTTATTTTCCTTGATAATGTTAAAGAGAGTGAATTTCCCTAACGAGAGCACAGACAGCAATAAAAACCTGACAGGTGTTCTATAGGGGTGTTGAAAATAATAGTCTAATCGAAGCATCACGATTCAGCCTTAAACTATTCTGCATCGATGCAGAGTGGCTGAATCGCGATTGCATCAATTACATCTTCAGCCCTTGTCAAAGACCTCTTATCTGTGTATATCCAGCGCTGATCACACAGAGCGGGGATCTCCCACTTTACTTGATTCTGAAATGCCCAGTGGCCGGTGTAACAAAGTCCCGGCTCCTATGATAGACGGCACACTGATCCAATGCCGGGAAATTGAATCAGTGTGACGTGTATCATAGGAGCTGGCCTAGGAGGCGGGACTTGTTGACAGCGGCCAACTTGTTGGACTTGGACTTGTTGACAGCGATGTTCAAATCCAAGCTCTATGCGTGATCTGAGCACTGATAAGGCTGCCTTGATGGGCACTGGTAGGCGGCACTGATAAGGCTGCACTGATGGGTTTTTTGATGAAAACCATGGGCCGTATATCATGATGCATTGCTGAGTCGAATCGCTGACAGGATAATCATAATGGAATCGTGAGGCCAGTTAACATGCAGTCTAGTGTTCTAATCCCTCTCCACTTCAAGACTTAAAAAAAAAAGTTTTGCATTTAGTTACACGTTAAAGCACAGTCTTTGATGACTCTCATTGGCAGCAATAAATTGCTTTCAGGACACACTTAGGCCCGTACACACGCTTTGATTTTCCAACATCAATTGTGTTACGACGACCGATTGTCCGCAAATCGTACCATAGTACGGTGCTTTCAACAGCCGGATTCACTTTTTCATCAAGCAAAAGCTACATGTGCAGACTATAAGATTTTTGTTGGATGTGAACTCAATGTCTGATTTTTGTTTCATTAGTATGGTTTTTGTACGAAAAAAACGTAAGAGCAAGACTACGCATGCTCAGAAGTGAAAGAATACATATAAAACTATTCAACATGCTACCTCACCTCTTCACTTTCGACATGAGACTAGCATGCCACAAAAATTGGACGTTCTGTCGTTCGAAAATCAAAGCGTGTGTACGAGGATTTAGCTGAGATGGTATTATAAGCAGAAATCCGAATTGCATGTGGGAATGTAGGCAGCTTATACTGTATACATGATGCACAAAGTGACTTTCAGAACCGTTGCATTAGAAAACACTTGAATATTGCTGTCTTGTAAGCTGTGGGATGTTGTGCTGCCATTTACAGGCTTGTGTGGAAAAAGCTGCACTGTCCTACCGTCAGAGGTCCCCACCACAACTCACAGTTTATTCCACCAAATCAACTGAGTCTTAACTGGTAGAACAAAACGCACGACTCCTTCCACAAAGGAACATGCCAAAAAATGCAAAACAATTGGTCTCTGAAAAAGGACTGCCAAGGCCGAAATCTGACCCTTTATCAAACCCAAAGCCAATCCCTGATAGACTCCAGATTGGCGAAATGCCAGGATGCAGCCACAACAAACTTACAAGGAAGAAGTCCCCAAGCCTCACACCAGGCACAATAAGACTTCCAAGTTCTGTGGTAAATCTTCCTAGCCTTCAAGAGGGTAGGAATGACTTGATCAGAGACTCACTCTTCTGTCTCTCGGGGCCTTGGATGGAAGATCGGACCCTGTGACAGGAGGTTAGGTGGATCCGAAAAGGGTTTATGGTTCGTCCATTGATAAGTTTACAATGCCAGACTAGCATGTTCTCCTGAGCCAGGCTGGTGCAATCAGAATCACCAGAAGGGCCTTTTACCTGCATTCTACAAAGTAGATGAGGTAGAAGCTGTAATGGCAGGAAGGCATAAATTAGTGAGAACTGGTTCCATGGCATCACCAGAGCATGCACAACGAATACTGGAGGATTCCTCGTTCTGGATGAGAAACTGACCAAATTCGCACTGAACCTGAATGGCAGAAGATCCAGATCCACTTACGGCCGAGTTCCTCAAACACCTCTGAGTGGGGAGCCCACTCCCCGGAGTCAGTTGTCGATGGCTGAGAAAATCTAGCTGACAATTTTCCATGTCTGGAATGCGGACCTTGGACAGGATGGGAAAATGACAATTAAATTGCAATTAAGGCCAATTCATTCAGGACCCATACACATTTGTCTACAGTTTGCACTGTTCAAGTCACATTGATCTCCAGAACTGGAGCAGACTGCTCCTTCAGAAGCAAAACGCTCAAGTACCCTATGACAGGCACACACAGGTCTGCCGATAAGGCAGTACAACTGGTCCTGTTGTATTGGGACCAGACCTCATCAACCTCATCATCTAAACAGGGGGGCCTAGGGCAACTTTTTTTTTTTCATATCTTCCTAAATGAAAGAATGGATTTTACTAGACAACCACACATACACACACACACACACACTTGTTTGCCAGGGCATAAATTAAATTTCCCTGGGCCCCATCGGATCAAAAGAGTGGCCCAGGAAGTGGGATTTTTTCATTTTCAGAGCGTAGGGAGGTAAAGTCAGTGTCGCTGCACCCCAGTGGGATGGGTGGTTTATCAGCAGCCTTGGGAACACCCAGAATACATAGGGGCCCCAAGATCAGGGCTAGCACCTTGATGAATACTCAGTTGGGAATAGTTGACAGGCCAAACGGCAGGGCCACAAACTGAAAATGAAGGACGTCCAATGCACACTGCGGGAACCCTTGACGGGAAGACAGGAATATGCAGATAATCATTCTTGATATCCAGGAAATATCAGGAAATCCCCCTGTCAGAAGGAGGCAACCACTGACTTCACGGATTCCATCTGGAACTTCTGTACTCAGAAAACTGATGAGTCACTCACCCAAATGGGCAAAATGAATGTGCTGCTCTGCCCGCCCAAATGCAAGCTGTAGCACATGGTACTGTATAATTAGAAACTAATAGTGCTAATAACTAAAGCGCTCCAAAATATAAAGTGCAATTGTGCTACAATAAAGTGTACTAAAGAGAGCCACAATTTTATGCAACTAGTTAATACTGAAGTGCTCCAAGATATAAAAGTGCAATAAAATCAAAAATGTATTAAACTAATTAATATTTTACACATCCACGTGTATAAATCAAAGATCCTTCTTATCCAAATATATCAGTACATCTACAAATATAAGTATAAATACTTAAAATGATTAACTCTAAGTTCATAGATAATTATCATGTAGTCCACAAACCCCGTGTTGGTAAAGTGTCTATACAAGTGCAATAGTGATACGTCACATCCCCCAAGCGTTTTGACCCATCCAGGTGCAGCAGTACAGACTGGAGGTATTAACAACTTGAGCTCCACATAAACATATACAGTAGCTCCCACTGCTCTCATTGTCCCCTGTGAGCCCAGGAAGTGAGAGGAGTCAGGTAAGTGTTGACAGTGGGGGGTGGAGAGAACACTTAGTATGGCGTTTTTATTCTTACCTTAATTCAGGGAATGCGCTAAGGTAAAAAAAAACATTTTTTTTAATTGGATTTTTGAATGACTATATAACAGTTTTTTACTCTCCTTTTTACTCTGCCGATACTTCTCTTTTCACCAAATCAGGGGAAGACATTACAACACTTTGGGGGTTATTTACTAAAGGAAAATCCACTTTGCACTGCAAATGCACTTGAAAGTGCACTTGGAAGTAACGTCGCTGTAGATCCGAGGGGGACATGCAAGGAAAATAAAAAACAGCATTTTAGCTTGCACATGATCGTATGATAAAATCAGAAGAGCTTCCACTCATTTCAGATCTACCCCTTAGATTTAGAGCAAGTGCACTTGCAGTGCAAAGTGGATTTGCCTTTCTTAAATAACCCCCAATGTTTATATCACAACAATCTGAATGATGCAAGTAGGAGTAAAATATTTCCTTTATAAATGTAGTTAAAATTATAACTGTAAAAAATGTAATCAAAGTTCAGTTTATTACAAATGTTTTAAAAGATTATAAGGTACATCATCTATATGTATGACTATTTTCAGGTGTGAGAAGTATGTCAATATAACAGTGGCTGTTCCAAAGGACTCAGGCCTGTATGATTATGGAGGAAATCTGATTGACAAACCAACTCTAACAAAGGAAGAAATGGATTCCACTAAACCACCATCAGTAGACCCGTCACCCGAGCCACCAATTCTGGGGCAAGTCATGAAAGCTACTGAAGACCTGCTGAAGATCATGATGACAATAAGTCCAGGCACCTCACCCGACCAGTCCAAAGTGGATGACACCACCACTGGAAAGAAGACAGATAAAAGAAAGAAAGAAAGGAAAAATAAAAAGGGAAAGGGCCTCAAAGGTAAAAGAAAAAATCAGTCTAAAAAGGAGAACGTTGACTCTCCAGC